>WBND01001484.1:57381-90792 GCA_013398595.1 Tychaedon coryphoeus
AATATTTTTGTATCTTGTTCTTAGGTAACTGAAATAAAATCAGAAAATAAGGAAAAAACTAAAAGAATTCCATTGCTGGATACTCCAGTTCATATTACTGCATCTAGTGAACCAGTTCCTATATCAGAAGAATCTGAAGAACTAGATCAGAAAACTTTTAGTGTGGTAAGTCTCCTTTTGATAAATTAGTGTGTATACTTAATAGTCTAAATTAGTACAATTGCTGATATTCTTGATATTGAATACTGTTACTTGGCACAGTGACACAGGTGATCTTTTGCTGAGTCTCGGATCTGTTAATATTATTGACAGTGTACTGAAGTAATTTTTGACTTTGTTCTAGCAATTGTCTTTTGACTTTTTGCGGTATTTATGCAGGATAATAGAAATACTTATCCAATAGTTTGTAGAATTAATAGTTGAAGATATAAACTCTCTAAAGTTTTATCCTCAAGAATCACTTGCATATCCTGCTTCTTAAAGAGCAGATATGAATGAATGTAGTTGGAATTGATGGAGTCTTTGGCTTCACCAGATCATATATGCTTCTCTTCTTTGTAAGACAGCAAGAAAAACTAGGTTTCAGCAATTCCCTGCTGAAGTATAGTAGACTTTGGTTAGTAAACACAGGAAGAAGCAATACTAAAGCACTTAGAAATATCTTGCTGAGGTATGTCTCTGACACAAAATGAATTCTGTTTAATCCCTACTGCTTACAAAAACTTAATTAACATTTTTTAAAAAATGCATATGCACAATTTATATGAAGTTTTATAGGTTGGCTGAGGCCTCTGGAAAAGTATCATTGAGTTACTTTGAACAGCTGTGGTTGTTTTGTCATTCACATTTCAACAGAAATGTTTTTGCCAGACAGGTCTGTTTGTGGGTGCTGGCTGTGACAATGCCAGTAGGATTCTTGTGAATGTGGCAGTTACTGACCATGGATTTATTCTAAACAATCCAAGTAACTCACGTGTGTTTTTAGCATGGGCCTTGAGTGATTCAAATGAATATGTCTGTGTGGCTAATGACAGAAAATCATTTGGTTTCTATGTGCAGTTAGATGTTTCTGATCTCTTCTCTATTTAAGAATAGCACTCTATAAGATGTCTTTTAAAAAGCTGCTTTAATCTGTGGTAATTGCAATATGTAAACCAGATGCTTAATTACTTAGTGGCATAAGATAGCAATGGAACAGCTTCCCCAGTTTTTCTGAGTTGTCCCTAGATGCATACCTGGTAATGGTGATATTCCATTTCATTCCATTCCAGGTATTTGTTTGGTTTTTCTAGGTTTGGTAGCATGTAGTGGGGAAGAATAGGGGAAGGAGGTGATTGGTGTTTATCATTATGCCATGGTCAGGTGCAGTCTAATTAAACATACTTAACTGCACTTTCAAATGGAAGTGTTGTTCAGGCTTAACTGACTGTGCCCATGATGACAAGGAGGATATTCATGTCATGTTTACCATGGTATTGGAGTTCAGTGTATGACTAAGCAAGTGTCGGCAATTTAAATCATGCTAACTGGATTTATCTGGATTTATTATTAAAACATTGGATTCAAAATATGAAAATTCAAGAGTGCACGACCTTTATCTGTGGCTAGTCTAGGCATTCCTGTGGCCACATCTCAAGTGCTGTGTTCGGTTCTGGGCCCCTCAGTTCAGAAATGACATTTTGGTGCTGGAGTGAGTCCAGAGAAGGGAATGGAGCTGGGGAAGGGTCTGGACCACAAGTTTTATGAGGAGTGGCTGAGGAAGCTCGGGTTTTTGAGCCCAGAGGAGAATTGGGGGAGACTTTACTACTCTCCACAGCTGCCTGATACCAGGTTGTAGCCAGGTGGGGGTCAGGTCTGTTCCCAGGGGGCCACTGACAGTACAAGGAGAGACAGCCCCAGGCTGTTTCAGGGGAGGTTTATGTTGAATATAAGGAAAGATTTCATCTGTGAGAGAGTGGTTAAGCAGTGAACAGCCTGCTCAGGGAGGAGATAGAGTCACTATGCCTGCAGGTGTTTGAAAGAAAACTGGATATAGGACTTCATATAGTTTAATGGGGATGGTGGTGTTCAGTCAGAGGTTGGGTTTAATGATCTTGGAGGTTGTTTCCAGCCTTTATGGTGTTACACCCAAACTAGCTTTCTTCTAGGTAGCATAACTTCTGCTAGTATATGCATAGGAGGGAGGTTTAAAACATGCTCAGTGAAGCAATTTTGATCCTTTGTTGAATGCCAAGTGTCGCGGTTGCAGAAAGTTTTGAAAAAAAGTTTGAAATGTACTGAACACTCATATTTAATTTTGACATTGAATTTGTATAGCTTTGCAAGTGCTATAAAAAGGATAAGTCTTGTCCTACATGCTTGTCTCAAAATTTTAATTGTAAAATACAATTGTAGTAAGTCCTTTTCCTCAGAAATCCTATATATGAAACTAGTGCTTTCTCAAATCATAGTGTGGTGTCCCACCCTTAAGGGGAAAGCATCACCCTAGATTCTTGGGTGCTTGAGAGGGAGAGGAACAATAAAAGTGAGAGGATCTGCAAAAGCTTACAAAGTTTTATTAGTAAATTACGCACTTGTAATGAGAATCAGTATGTTAGTCCCTGATCTGCCATATAAGCCCACAGCTATCTGGTGTTTGAGACATACACATTAGCACCTTCTACACCTTGATACATGTATTTTATACAATCTAATGTTTTCATAGAGAAATTAATTTCCAATTGGATTGATAATATTCCAAAGGAAACTTGTAAAATATTTTTAAGATCTGTGAGGAAGTCTTATGTTTAATTTGTCTTCTAACAATATTGTCTTTACCTGTGGTTGTATATCACAGTAAAAGGTGGGTCATGTTTTGGAATAAATCTTTCTTTTGAATTGATACATTCACTTTTTTCCATTTTACAGTGCAAGGAAAGAATGAGACCTGTCAAGGCAGCATTGAAACAGCTGGATCGACCAGAGAAGGGCCTTTCTGAAAGAGAACAGCTGGAACATACTAGACAGTGTCTTATCAAAATTGGGGATCATATTACTGAATGTCTAAAGGAGTACACAAATCCTGAACAAATTAAACAGTGGAGAAAGTGAGTTATTTTCTTGGGTTTTACTTGAAAAAGGGAAATCTACAATCGGTTCCATTGAGAGAAGAATGCGTTTTAGTTATTTGTTGTTCTCCCTCTCTTATATCCATCTGCTGTTTTAAATAGGGCTCTATTAAGAGGTGATTATACATTGTTATGACCTGTAATGAATTGAGGTTACACATTGATGCAGAGCCCTGTATTTTGTCCAGAGGGTGAAGACTTCTCTCTACTTAACACTGACAGCAAATGCTGGGTAATGGTCACAGTGTACCACTGTGTTTAGTCAAAACCATTCTTACCTTTAAAGATCTGGTTTTTCAACTTCAGGTCATTTCAGTTTTTTAATAATTCCTGTTGAAAATACGCAGTTCTAAAATTGTGTTGAACGTATGATTCGAAGTTGTCGAATTCTTTATTTTTTTTTAAATGTACTCTAAAATTAAATTACATATTATGTATTAACTATTACTATTAACTATTGATAGAAGTATTCATCATAATGTACTCAGATGCACTTCGAAAGTGAGGGAAGAGTTTGCATCTATATCAGGTGACAATATAAAAAGAAGTAAGAAAAAAAGTGCTGGTCTTGTATTTCATTGATAAATTCTTAATGCAAGTTGACTTAGATTTCCAGAATGTTCACTTAATAGCTTTATGCTTGAAAATACATCCTGTGATTATATATATCAAATTCTTAAATGTTGCATTTTCTTGAAGAAGTCTGTTTGTGTAAGTGCTTCTGCTGATTTTACTTCCTTTACTTGAAAATAGTAGAGTGATCTGAGATACAAAAACAAGATCCATGTCTTCCATTTTGGTACATTTATTATTATTTTAAGCAAAAACCTGTAATAGAGCTGTTATTCATAACAATGCTGTGATATCATGTGTAGATAAATAAAATACATATTTCAGCTACATTTCATAAGAAGTAGTGTAGTTTATATTAAGTTAAACCATTGACTGGTTGCTTACTTACACAAACTTCTGGACAGAAATTACCATGTTTAAGTAATCACAGTGAAGGAGCATACTTTTGCTTCCTGAACTTCCACACTTCAAATATTTTTGTACAGTGTTATTCTGTAGGCTCTTCTAAGCATGCCACCTGCAAATTTAATGTAAAAAATCAGTATCTGTTAAAAAAACTTTACCTGTGAGCATGGAAGGAAAAGATTCCTTCAGAATTTTGGCATCTTGACGGCAAAAGACTTAATTTGTTCTTCTTTGGTTCCTTCAAGCACAGCTTAGGCAGAGATCTATTATCCTGTGACTTCCATTCTCTTTCACAGATCTTACTTAGTTTCAAAAGACTTGACCAGACTTTCAAAGTCTGTGGAAAGTTTCTCTTGCTGATGGTTTAATATAATAAGGTTTGCTGGTCAAGTGTCTTACGCTGTAAGAGATTTCAAGTTTGAAAGAATTTTTACTTTCATGACATACTTAAATTTTTTATTTACAGCCTGGTAAATGCTCAGAACTAAAAAAAAAAAATAGAAGATAAATATAAACTGATAGCTATGTCTTTAATTAGCATTTCACAAAAATTTAACAGAATTCTTATTAGTACTGCTGTCCATGCACTTCACACTTTGAAGTACTTATGATAAATATTAATCAGTGAAAAATTGTTAATTGAATCAATCTTATAAATGTTTTATTTACAGCTGTATAACATTTATTGTGCAAGTAGGCACAATATGTAGATTATATAGCATTTCAGGTTTACTGAGTAGTGTTCAAATAATTTCAGTCAAATCCATGTTCTTCTACAGGGAAAAGAAATTCAAAGAGTAATTACAACTTCTCTTTTCTTTTTCCTCAGAAATTTGTGGATTTTTGTCTCTAAGTTTACAGAATTTGATGCCAGAAAGCTGCACAAACTGTATAAACATGCAATCAAAAAACGTCAAGAATCTCAGGTAATATTTCCACGTCCTTTCAAAATACACAAATATATATTTTAATTATTATAACTTTTGTTAGATATAAAGGATTACAAAGAACATGGAAATACAATTCAAGCTAGTATTTGTATTTGCAGTATAGTAGTCTCTCTTGTTAGGGTATTTTTCCAATGTATTCAAATGAACTTTGGGATTTACTAATAAGTGCATCTACCAATGTGCTTATCTTTTTTAGCAACACAACGATCAGAATATTAGCAGCAATGTGAATACACATGTAATTAGGAATCCAGGTAAGTAACTTTTAAGTATATTCTTGTGTTAAATTCCTTAAGTATTCATGTATATTGCATTTCACATGTCTCCTGGGTCTGTTTCCACACAGTTAAGTACCACAGAGATTGGCTAATTTGAAAAGCTTCACTAATTTGCTGGTGAAATCCAGCAGAGTGAAGCTGGTACTTACCAGGTTATTTGAGCATTGTTTAAAAAAAAATTAAGAAACTATTTTTGTGTTAAATTTTGGACAGGGCAAGAGGTCTACTTAAAACCTGTAAATTCAGAAATTCTGTGACTTTGTAGCTGTTGCAGTATCATTATGGTGTAAGAAAGCAGTTTATTAGTCAGTCACAGTCTGTCATTAGCTAGAGGGGCTGGCGTTTATTGTTGTCAATAACACTGATTTTTTTTTCCCCACGTGTTCCCACACTCCCCTTTTTCTATATAGTGCTTTTTTTAATCTTGTGTTACTGAGCCTTCAAGTATGTTGTCATGGACTTAAAATCAACAATCATGTATTTTAGGAATACCACGGAAATTCTTTTGCTAACAAGATGTATTTTTAAAACTGTTATTTATACTGAATCCACTCCTTCTTAGAGAGGAACTTGCTGCCAGTCTATCTAAAATTGATACTGAAGGTGTCCTGTACTCCCTCCTCATTTGGACACTGAGCTTCAAAGACTGAATGGAGAGATTGAGAAGTTCAGTTTCCAAGTCCTTGCATCTATATTGTAGCTTGCTTTCCTCTTAATTCTGAGGTTTTCTTCTGTTCACTGGCATTAGGACATTTGATTTTCAGCTATTTAGATATTGTTTCTTTTAAATGATGTCCCTTTCATACTGGTTTACGGCTGACGGGTAGAAGTGTTGTTTGAATTAAGTGAAGTAAAGATGTTATTATACTTCCTTTTCACCTCTCCTTTATTAAACAGATGTGGAAAGATTGAAGGAGAATACAAACCATGATGACAGTAGCAGGGACAGCTACTCCTCTGATAGACATGTGTCACAATACCACGATCATCATAAAGACAGGCATCAGGGAGATGCATACAAGAAAAGTGACTCCAGGAAAAGACCCTATTCAGCCTTCAGCAATGGAAAAGATCACAGAGACTGGGATCATTACAAACAAGACAGCAGGTGAGTTTCTTGAGCAATTTTGAAGTCTGGTCAGAATTCCCTTTGTGTTTTTCTAGTTGTGCTTGTAGGAAGCACCAAACAGTTTTTTCTGATTAACACAAAATTGCAGCAGTGATCTTTCTCTAATGAAGTTCTGTCACAATTTTACATAATTGCCGCTCTTGATGTGTTACCAGTGAATCTAATACAAATAAGTTCTTATTTTTTAGATACTACAGTGAGAGTAAACATAGAAAGTTAGATGACTACAGGAGCAGAGACCACAGGTCAAGCCTGGAAGGGAGTCTGAAAGACAGCCGGGTTCATTCAGATCACCGTTCCCATTCAGACCACAGGATACATTCAGATCATCGTTCCACTTCAGAGTATATCCATCATAAATCTTCCAGAGATTATAGGTACCATTCAGACTGGCAAATAGACCACAGAGCTTCTGGTAGTGGCCCAAGGTCACCATTAGATCAGAGATCTTATGGGTCAAGATCTCCTATAGGACAGAGATCTCCATTTGAACACTCATCAGATCACAAAAGTACACCTGAACATACATGGAGTAGCCGGAAAACATAACAAAGACTGACATTTTCTGGACCATCTTTTAGCCATATACAGTAAACTAACACAGTAATTGCCTTATGTGACTTGAAAGATATGGACTGGATATTGTTAGTCGCGGTATTGTTACTTCTTTCCAGGATGCAAGGTCTATTATCCCAACAGAAGAAAAATATTTTTGTATTTAAAGTTTATGCTGCACTGTGCTGCAAATGCTGTGGCACTTTTTTTTAAGAAATGGAAGATGTTTACTTTTACAGGGACCTCAACACTGCCCATTTCAGACTGGATCTTACTATGAAACTCTTCATGTCAAAGTGGTTTGAGGCTGATAATGTTTTAAGTTATGTTTGTAAACGAACTTTTAAACACTGACCTGTGCTCATATTTCAGGAGGGAATGGGGAGAATATTTTTTTTTTCTTAGTAAAGAACTCTCAAGGACTTTGTTCACTTTCCAAAGCTACTTGTTTACATTGTACACTGCGACCACCTTGCCGCTTTTCATCACAAGCTTGAATATTTAAATTCTGTACCTATAACTGTAAAATAGCCAGGATTTGTCCTGTTTGTGATCAGTTACAATGCCTTTTTACAAAACAAACAATAATAAAAAAAGCGAAACACAAACAAATGGCTGTAAATTGTTGTAAATTTATTAAATGAGCTTTTTGCCCCCTCAGGCTTTTTTTGACTGTTCCTTTCCCCACCAACTCAGGACTTCTTGTCACAATTATGAAACAAAACCAGTGTACTTACATGTTTCAATAAAAGATTTTGATGGAGTCACTGCTCAGAATGTAAAAATGGGGAAAGGGAACTTTATTCCGTTTAGTGCTCCCTTTTTTGGATACTTTAGATACATGTTTTAGTTTGTGGTTTTGTGGTTGTTTTTGTTGGGTTTTTTGTTTTGTTTTGTTTTGGGTTTTTTTGTTTTGTTTTACGGGTTTTTTTTATTGTTGGGTTGGTGGGGTTTGTGGGGGAGGGTTGGTGTTTTTTTGGGTTTTTTGCTGGTTGGTTGG
The DNA here is from genome assembly GCA_013398595.1 of Tychaedon coryphoeus. NCBI lineage: Eukaryota > Metazoa > Chordata > Aves > Passeriformes > Muscicapidae > Tychaedon > Tychaedon coryphoeus. The sequence continues at coordinate 65,379 of WBND01001484.1, forward strand.
TTCGTTGGTTGGTTGGTTTGTTTGTTTGTTTGTTTGGAGGATTTGGGGTGTGTTTTTTTGGGGAGGGTCTTTTTTCCGTATTAAACTGTCGGTGTTGTGATCGTTTGTAATGAAATGGTAAGAAATATCTAGCTAAACTGTGCTCTGGAAAGCTTTTCAGGTGCATTGGTTTTAAAGGAAGTGTGTAAAATATCTGAACACTTCAGTATCGAAATCAATCAAAATTAATTGTAAATTCATATGTTCCCTCTTCAACATGGGCAATAATGTCAAATGTGCTATGCAGGTAGTTAATATTTTAGAAGATTTGAATTATGACTTTATTGACAGAATTGTTACAATGCACACTGATTGTACATAGATAACTTCTATCTGAAAAATTAAATTTAAACTAAAAGGACATGTCGGTCTTGTAGTTTTCTGCTGTGTTTTTCTATGCAGTGTTACTTTTCCCCAGGTTTACCATAAAAACACTAGAAGTACTGAATTTTAATGCTTGTTATAAATAGAGAAGGTACTTAGCCTGGCATTATGTGGCAGGAGCTATGTCTGCCCGTCCAGTTTTTCTCTGCTCCTGCAATGTGGAGTATTTTTTCCAGTTAAGCAGGATTATATTAAAGCATTACCATAGAACCACAATCTGTCCACAGAGCATCTCTGAGGATGTTACTATAGGCACAGTTGCTGCACATTAAGTATTAAGCTCATTTAGTATAGGCTGGGAGTTGGCTAATTAATACTGCTTCATTTCTTAACTTTTCATCTTCACAGGATCTGAGGGGTTTGAGTGGTTCTGCTTTCAAGCTTGATTGTTGAGCAGTGGTTAGGCAGGAGAGTCTGATAAGGTTGTTCATGTGTACCATGCACATTCCACTTCCAAGGGTGGAAACCTAGAAGTTGGAGCATCTCCAGCCACGGACACAGTTCTTCCTGGTTGGGGAGCACACAGATGCATCCTGGAGCACAGACAGGGCATTCCCGTGGTGCCTGGTTCTCCATGTGTGTGGCTGTGATACAGCACACTGGCCTCAGGTGACATGGTTGGTCTGTACATTTTTACCAAAGGTACCTCAGGTCTCTGATATCCTTGGTGGCTTTGATGACGTGGATCTTTGGGAATTACTCCAATTATGCTTTGCAACTAACTTACTCTGCCATATTTACAGATTCACAAATCACATTTGCAATAATTTAATTTTTTTCCCCCTCTGGTTTTCATTATGTTTTAAGTATTTGAAATTTGGTGATGGAAATTACCTTCATTGCTGCTAAGGCCTGTTATGGTGTATCTTACTTTTCAATCCTATATCCTCTGCAAATAAGCTATTTATCATTCAGTCTAAATGTAGATTAGATCCTTCCTTTGCTTATTTGTAATGAAAATCTTCAAGGAGTGTGTCCAGTTCTGAATGGTAGATACTAATGTTGCCTGTCTGTTAAAGATTTTGGGAAGTAAGAATTCTGAGGGCTGCAAGAGGAGTCCTCATATGGCTTTTAATAAAGGCCTAGGCATTCTGTCTACCCTGCATGGAAGTCTAAGACTTCCATCTTAATCCCGTTACTAATTTCTAGTCTACCATTCCCAGTACTACCCAAAAAAGAGCAGACTCTTGTTAAATACGAAAAAGCAGAATAAAAACTGTATTGCTGCTCTTGAAGTTTTAAGGACAGAGAAATGCATATTCCAGTTGCTCTTAGTTGTTAAGGATGGTGATGTGATCATTTACCTGCTCACATTTGCTCTGTGTTTTCCCCCATTTTGATCCTCCATGCATATGTGATAGTGTCTGAGCAGCATCTGGACAGTTGCTGGTTTCTAAGAGTCTTTCACCACAATCAACAGGGCTTGCAAAAGAGGCACCAGGCACTGAAGGATGGCCATTCCTATGTGGTAACATGACACTCCTACAAGAGGAGTGTGCCCTGATCTCCCTTTGAGACACTGACTCCCTAGCATAAATATATCTTTGATGCCCTTCTGAAGCTTGATTGGCTTGTTTTGTCCCTGTGTGATAGTTCGGTATCCACAAATGTATCTTGTCAGTTTTACAGCCCTAATTGTGTAGCTGCAGGGCTCAACTTAAAATATAAAATCCCAGGGAAGTACTCTGGTAGCAAAGCAGTTTTAAATAGCTGTTTCCATCTCCAGTGTTAAGCCTAGTGGTGTGCTGAGTGACAATAGCTCTTTTTGGTAGGAAATCACCTCACCATTGCTTAGGAATTACACAGAAATTAATGTAGACAATTTATTTTTTCTGTCAGACAGTAGTAAATAATGTTAAAATCAGTAATACCTGGTATGAGTTACCCATGTGTACCAAACAAGGTTTGTTTTACTGAACTGTGTTGGGACAGGTATGTAGTGTTGTCACTTTATGTCTTCATTCTTCCAACAAACTAGTGTGGTTGCACCTGAAATTTCAGTTTTGGTCTTAAAATGTTATGCTGAGTCTTTTACTGTGAAATAGTCTGGAAGCAGTAGCTAAGAAATATAGTTGTATGGGATGCTGACAGGAGCAGAATGAAGGGAAGATTCATGGAATTAATTGCTTGTTTCTTAGGCTTGTTGTTTTCCTCTGTATTCCATTTAACTATCTTAAGGTATAAGTTGAGAACACCTGAGTAATGGTAAGTACCTTCTGGTCCACCTATCCTTAAACTCCCATGGTGTATTTGGATATGGCCAACACAAAACCAATAGTTCTAGCATGTATTTTCAAGGCCCATAGCCCTACTGATTTATTAGTAACTATTTTATTTTTTTTGTATTTTTAAAGCAAGTGAAAAAGTGCTTTGGGATAAAAGATTAAATTTAGTGATGATTGTTAATTTGCATAAAGATGTAAGAATTGCTGTTGTCCTGTTGAAAAGAAAATAACTATTTCTGAATGTTGCATAACAAAATAATTCTGCTTTTTAAATTACCTTCATAAACCTATTCAAAAACTACTTTTGAGATTGAGGCATTACCACAGTTGATCCCATGTTTGCACTAACAAAAAGAAAGGCTTTGCTGGAAGGCTGGGAGTCAAGTGAGGGCATATTTCTGGCATGCCAGATAGGTGACTGAAGGAAATGCTGCCCCAGAGTGCTGCAAGTCCTTCTGATGCCTGCTATTCAAACTTGAAGTGTCCAAACCCCTCCTGGTACTAAGTGCACCTACTTTTACACCCCAAATTCCCATCCCACAACTTCACCCTCATGTTTCTTGAAGACTTTGGAAATCACTGCTGAAAGACTTCTGAGTCGTTGTGACATATAAACTTTAGATCTATATTGAGTTCAAGCACTGAGGCTGAAGCCTGAATAGCACACTTGAACATTACATATTATTTATTAGACACAGGTTTTCCATCAAGCAAGTCTGTCTTCTCTGAAAATAAACACCCAGAAATCATGACAGAAAATCATATGACACTGATCACATGAGAGAAAATAATGAGAGAGCTTTTATTACTGCAGTACTATTAGACCTCCACAGTGTTTTATTTGCTACAGTTAGTATTTGCTGGATACTGTGTTTTCCCCACAAAAACTGAAGTAATCTCACTCATCACTTAAAATTAGCTACTGGATGTGGGTTTCCCTAATTCTAGCATTGACAAGTGGCTACCTGTGTTGTACAGACCAAATGACACTGACGTTCTTTTTAATCACTAAGGAGCACAGTGAACTTCAAAGCTGTGATTGTGTAAGCATACTAGATCATAATTATTTTCCAGTCTTGGAACCGTGAAATGCAGTCAATGACTGAGCAGCACATAAAACTCTACCATGGCACCGAGTATCAATAATAAAGCCTGATACAGGTGCACAGCCTTAAATCCCCTTTAGTCTTTTTGTCCGGAATTTACTGTTCCATCTCGTTTTGGTACTGCTTGCAAAGAAGTTGTTAATATGAGAGACAACTTTCTAGTTTAAATTTTAGCTAAATTTCACTTGGGAAAGTTGATGATATTCTTCCTGTAATGAAATCTGCAGGTGAATTCTCTATCCAGAATACAATCAGCAGGAGGTCAGTTTCAAAACATCTAGAACACAAAATTGTAATTCTACCTCACAAAACTCTACCAAAACTATAAAATCTGGATGGGTAAGATTTAATTCCATTATTTTCATGTCATGAAAGTAAATAGGGCTGGAGAATTACTTTCCAAGACTCTAAGTGTTCAGTATGTCAAATTCCAAATAAATACATCTGAAGAGTTAGGTTGGAGTTACTCATTAACCATAATGCTGGAGGGAAAGATGCACAGGAGAGAGTTAATGGAGCTTTAATTTAACATGAGCTTTAATGGAAAAGAAAAAGCACACAAAGCACAGCACTCTCTAGTTTGGTGTTCTAAAACTGTATTCTTTCTTTCAAATGCCTCTGCTAGTGACTGAAGAGAGGTGAGCTACCGTAACAGATCACTTCCAGCATGCTCTGGATAAGATTTTAAAATAGAGCCTCGTTTTGTTTTAATTAAATGAATACTATAAGATGAATGGACTTTATCTTTGGGATAAATGGGATGACAGTTGGACCCCCAATTGCTTTCCTTATGATTGCTCTGAATATTGAGGCAGATGGAATCAAATGCATGTTAAGCTCACTAATGGTAACTAGGTAAAGTGATCCTACCACACTTACTGCAGGAATTTTGAAGTCTATAAAGCAGTAGGGAGGGACAGGTTTTCTGACCACCAATTTTGAAGCTGCCCCTAAGAAAATTGTACTAGTAAAATGAATGTTGTCCATGATTTTCAATGGAAGTGGCAACATCAGAACAGAATTCAAACCCATTTTAGTGAGTTCTGGTCCAAACCCAAGCAAGCAGTTTGGGGATGTAGCTGTAAATGGAAAAGCCCATTTAGGAGCCTGGAAATGCAAATATTGTGGCTCTTATGGTGAGGCAACTATTGTTGGAGTACTGTTAGGCCCTGGAAACAAGTTGTATTTTGATCCACCTGTTGTTGATGAAAGGTGGGAAGGCCTTTTTTCCAATGGAATGTGGGCCTTGAAAGGACATTATTGGATTTGAAGCCAATGTAATTATCCCAAGTTACTCCCAACTGGTCAGAGATATGTTATAAATCCTATATTAGACTGTTGAGGTTTTGTTTTTGCTACCACACATTCAGGGAAATCAAGTAGGAATCATAGCATATGATGATTTAACTAGAGAAAAGCAGTCAATTGACACATCCCTGGCTGGAGGGTGCACTCAAAAGCAGGGAAAAGATTAATGGCCACTAGAACAGATCATACACCACTATGGACCAGCCACTTGGAATCCTAAAAAGTCTGTATCAGGTGCCAGTTCATTCAGCACATAATCAAGGTGGTAGCCATGCCTACTGACCCAGAAATGGCTAAAGGACAGAAAATGATGTCACTGTGAATAATTGCAAAACCAAAGAAGACCCAGGAAGAAAATATTAAATCAATTTTAACTAAAGTTTGCAAAGATGTGGCTGGGAACTTAGGATAATAAGGGGGTTGCTTTCCCCAACAATTTTAGGGACTCCAGGGGAAATGCCCCATGGTTTCTCCTTTTATTTGAATAAAGCTACAGGACTCCTATGTCTCCTTCTTGGACTTAAACCTCTGGCATTGTGAATTTTTCCACACAGTTTCGTCTTTATATGACTGTGAAAGCTTAATGCTTTTATGGTTAAAAGAAATGTACTCACAAATGTCTGCATGACCAGTATTATGTAAAAAAACACTAATTTCTATAAACTTGCTAGCAATTGTCAGTAATGTCAAAGAATACAGCACCCTGAAATATTTTAATATGGTTGACTTCTTTTCCCAGAACACTGTTAATGTTCGACTATTTATTAATGTTAAGTATGCAATAATTAACCATAATTTGTATTAATTTTCAGCTTTGTGAATAGTAAAATTTTTGTGCTTCCTACAGTCTGTGTATTTCTCTCAAACCTAATTCAAATGTAAAATATTTATGTTAGCTGTATTTTGAGCTCCAGAGTGTAGAAACCTTCTTGCAATCAATCCCAAAACTAAAGCTTAGAGAACTAGATGGTTGGTACGATTAGTGTCAGGTCTTTCCAGACTCTGAAGTCAGCCCTGTTTTGTTTTCCCATTGAAAGAACAATCAGATTCTTAAATAACAACTACAGCACAAATATAAAGGTATAAACATGGCTATTTCTGATGTACTTTATTGATTGAAATTAATATTTCAGGTGAAGTTTACAGCATCAGAAAGAGGGACAAGAACAGAAGAACAAAGCATCACACAATGTAAGAGAAGACCTTTAGAACTGAAGTTACAGCTGGTAGGTAAAAGAAAGTGAAGCTTTCATCAATGTGTTTTGATAACACCGTGATAGAATTGCCAAGCTCTTAGGGGGCACGAACAAGGGCAAAGCAGACAAAAAGCAAAGTGAAGTATTTCCAGCAATTCACTGATCTTAATAACAGCCCAGAGTGGTCTTGTGAGTCTCGTTAACCTGTGCCTCACCTTGTCTAATCATTTCTCTTGACATCAACAAGGACCCATCAGCTTGTTGGTGTCAGCCTGAACCACTGCTGCACTTGAGGCAGAGTCTGTGCATGCACAGAGATGTGGGAAATGAAGTGGGCAAAGACTGGGGGGTGTTGTGCTCCACCTGCAGATCTGTACCTAGAAAAGAGATTTAGTACCCCAAAAGCAGATGAGGGGCTGGGACATCCCCCCATCTGGCCGCTCCCGAGTCCCCCCAGGAGCAGCTGGGGAAGGTTGCAAGTGACAGTGAACTCCCTGTGGAGGGGTAGAGGTGTGCCCTCCTACCACCCTACCTCACCTGGGTCAGGAAAAGGGAGATGTGCTGCTTCACAGGGGTACTGTGGAGAGGCTGATAAGGCTTCTCTAGTGCTTGGCCAACTTAAGAACCAGCCATACGGCCAGATGTTCCAATTCCTTAAGGTGAGGAGAGATGAGTTTTGCTTTGATCCACAACTGCGCAAAGGAATTAGGTTCTGGACATATCTGAAAGCAAGGTTAAAATGAGGTTAGATGTTTGGATCCAAAGTGGTAACTCATTTTTTCATGACCAAAGAAGTAGACAAAGGAAATAGGAAATTTCCAACAATAATTATGAAAACCTGTCTAGATAGAAAATCAATATAAGAAGAAACGTGAGAACACAAGGCTCTGTTAACATCACACATTAAATTTTTCTTGTAGGATGCTTATTTGCTTGCTAAAATACATTTGTGGGTGCAGAGTGGGAAGGCACTGCTGGATACCTAGAGATGCAATAGTAACTTCAACTCAGCTGCTCCTTGGTAGCATAAGACAATCATTGTAAGGAAGTGACAAGCATTGCTTTGTCCCTTTATAGAAAAATGCAGCTATTGGTGACTGCTACGACTTTGAAACAAAGCTTTGAAGTCACATACAGGGGAAAGAACTTGTCCGAGATTCAAGGATGCAATGCTTCAGCCAAAGGTGATACACAATAATCCCTATTCAAAGTTATGTCTAAGGGTGAAATAAATGAAGAATGGAAGAACTGTATTCCCCCTTTAGGAGTGGGATACTGAATGCTGACTATGCATAAGCAACAGAGGTGAAAAGGCAAGATGGAGAAATTCCTGATTGTCTTGGTCACTAAATCACTGAACGCCCTGGTACTTAAGAAAATTGGATCTGGAAACTAAAAATCAAGGAGACTCTCTATGTCCATATACATATGTAATAAAGAACCTCACTGAGGGGAAATCAGTGCTTCAACTGTTACCTCAGGTAGCTAATATAATAAAATATAATGTAATATAATATAATAGTCCACAATTACACTGTAGTTAGCAGCCCTTGCCTTAAGGCCTCCACTAGAGGCCAATATATTGCCATTTAACTACCAACACTTCAACTAGGCAGTATAATTATCCTCTGAGCAAAGTTGAAACTGGAGGGGTTTTTTGTCATTAGACTAATAAACTGCTTTTAGATTGCAGGGTTCTGGTTGTTATTATTTTACCCACAGAGATATTGCACAGAATACTGATTTCAAGGTTTGCATTATAATTACCAGACAACTGACCTTTTCTTAATATTGAAAGAGCTGGTAAGATTTTCACTTTTGAAGTGAACCTCCTTATTTCATTCTCCCTCTTACCCTGCTTTTGGTTCACATCTCTGACTGGATGAAATGGATCTTTCCTGGTAGAACCATATGGGAAAAAATGTTCAGAAGATCACGTAAAGTGCTCCAGCTGCTGACAGCTGTTTGCTCTGTTTGAGCTAGTGCAGAAAAAACTCAGAGCAAAATACTCTCAAATGTGCAGAATTAGAGATTTCCCTACACACTTTGCTCTCAGCAGACAATGCAGGAGGCAACATCCTAACACAATTCTGAAGATAACTCTATTTGGCTTCATTTTTGCAATTGCGAAATTTTTATCTTAGTCTAAACCCTGAAGCAGAAAGCGTTTCCACTTTCAAGGGTCTTCAATTTTGGTTTGCGAAACAGCAACATCAGGATTGTAGGATTTTGTGATCAGAGCAAAAATACAAAACAACGCATCCAGAGAAAGTCAAAAAGGAATCCATTGTCTTAAAGGAGTTAGCTGAAGGTCTGCTGAGACGAAGAAACTCTTAGAACTTCTGTCAAAGAACAGACAGGTCTGATTATGGAAAGCTCTCAAGGACTCAAACACAGAGGGTCACCTCTGCAGGGTTTCGTGCTTTTTGGCCAAGAAACCTCGACTAGTTGCTGAGAAAGGGCAGAAGACTGTGACTGCCATAGACAAATGGCACATCTGAAATTATTTTTTACCAATTATTGTTATTATAGAGGAGGATCTCTTCGTGCTTTCCCAACGGGACTATTTATTGATCTCTTTAATATACATAAAGTTAATCTCATTTGCAAGGAGGTGAGACTTTGACTTTTTTACATGCACATTAAAAAAAAAAAATCATTCTGAAATGGTAGCATTCCAAAGAATCCAAAACACTACTGTGCAAAGCACAATTTAATGATTAGGGAGGCCTTTTTACAGGCATTTTTAAAGCATTGTAATTTTTTTTCCCCAAAAAAAGCCTCTTCTGGTAACAATTCTCTCTCATGGCTGAGGATCAACTTACTTATTTTTACAGAGAATTAGTTCATGGTGTTTTAAACAAGATAGGGAGTGATGAGTGGCAGCACCTGAAGGAACAAGAACTAGATGAAGGCAAGTCATGCCAAACCACTGGCACTACAGAGATCAGAAGGGATTAGAGATGGTATGAAAGACCGTGATGTACATGACTTCTCAACTTGATCTGACAAGGGTTTGCCACCACTGAAATGTCTCTACAGACAGTGTTACAGAAAGTTATTCCTCTGACATATCCCGCCTCTAGAAAGTGGGAATAGTTTCAATTCCAATAATCTCTTTGAAGGCTGGTCTCATACACTTCCAAGCAGAACACTTTTCCTGAGAAAGGACAGCAACTTGTTCTTTCATCACTGCCAGATAAAAGTGGTAAACAAAGTAGGGTACCTATTGCACTCACTCAAGTAGGCACAAAACCTTTGTTTACACATCTTCACACAGTTTGGAATGGGGAATTCAAACAAATACCCGTCTCTTACCTTCTAGTCGAATACATTAACGATATGACTGTAAAGTATGTAAGAGTTTTGCCAACCTCAGCTGTTGAAACTGTTTTGCTTTCTGTAAAACACTTGTATGGTAATGGCAGCAAGGACACATCCAAGAAGAGCCTAAAAGATAAAATACTCTAATTAGAAAGTGCAGCTCTTGTTCCTCTGCATGTCCCTGGGTATGAACCTAGGCTGGTATTTAAAATGCACTCATCAGGGCATCTGATTAGTTTCATCGGACTTTAGCTACTTAAAATAGCAATGGACAATAGCAGTGGGCATTTCCAGAAGATAATTCAATCCAATCTAAAATGTTGCCATTTACTCCACCAACTACAGAGGCAGCTTACAGGTTTAGTTTGCTGAATTTAGGTGAAATACCTCTCAAATGCTGAAGTATGCCTCCAGTCTCTTTTGAGGCACCTAAGACCTCTGGACCTAAGTCTGGATAAAGCTATCCATTCCCCTGTAACACCACAAAATAGTGTTTATTCGATAATAGCTCCCAGCTATTAGTCTCAAAAGATGTGAAAGATCAAGGCAGAAGAGGAATTTCAACTTGCCCTCTCCCAAACTCCAGCAGAATGCTCACCACCACGATACTGTAACAACTCCACCATCAGCAGCCAAATATGAATGAGCAAGTCAAGTACTTACCCAAAAGGTCCTGCAAGTAAACCAGGCAGATGACCAAGACGTGACTCTGGCTGGGGTGCAGGTACAACCCTCAAGACTGACTTCATTTTCTCTGCTCGGCAGAAAAATATTAATTTTGTTTTCTCTACTCAGCAGCAAAAATTCTTTAAGGGGGCTTACTGGACTAAGAAGATAATTAGAGATCCCAGAGAAACATCTGGGGAAAAGCTGAAAGGGCTTTACTTCGTGTCTCAGTTTTGGATTTACCTATTTCACATGTGAACTAGCCATACAAAACTTTTGTAGATCCAGCCCTCAGCACATGCTAAATCAATGACAAGTACATATTTTGTGCTCATAAAGGAGTATTCTTCTACTGTTACAGTGTAGACAGAAGTGGAAATTAAGCTTTTAAACTAGCACAAAATAATTCCTATAAATAAATTATTGGCACACCCCATATGACATACATTTTTATATCTAGTTAAGGAGTTCTGGTATATACCCCTGCACAAAGACTGTAATCAATCTCACAGTTCACAGTTAATTTACTAATAGCAGCTTTTAATGTCAACAAAGTTTAGTTACAAACATAAAGAATTCTGAATCAGATCAGATGCACTTGCTTTACATCAGCACCACAAATTTACTTGCATACTTGTACTTTATCTGTGGCTATGCTGCTCTCCATAACAATGCAATTAATGAGAACTGTAAAATCTAATGAACAACACTGATCCCCACAGTCCCTGTTTGTCTTGAATACAGTTGAAGAAAAGAAGCAGCACAATACAGAGAAGGCTTATCTTGTAAAAAAAACAGAATACCTGCTAAAAAAAGGGAATTGTTACTAGTCCTATTTGGACATTGTATAGCAGGAACAAGGAAAGACAGAAAAGAATTTGTATCATTAAATAGCATGAACATTTCAGTGTGAAAGACCATAGCTGTACTTACAGGAAGAAAATTAATGCAAGATTTTAAACTGTGCCGTGTGTCTCCTCTCAGAAGAGAAGAAAGCCACGAAACTCCTGTTTTTCAAAACATGTCCACTAATGAAACTCTCATTAGGCAGTACAAAGGTTGCAGAATTGTTTGCTCCACTTTGGAGCATATGAAAGTAAACAGATACCTGCACAGCCTCAAAACTCCTAAGACAAATGCATGGTAGTTATAAAGTAGGCGAATGTAAATAACTGGTGATCTATGTTCTGGCAGTACAGCAGCAGTCTGAAAGGAAATGCAATATTGAAGGTCTGTAACTTGACCAAAAGAACAAAAGGTTGTACTCTTTGGATGTGTTCCACTTAAAAGATGCTCAATACAGATTTTTCTTCCAGATAGGTTTTCCAGAAAGAAAAAAAAAAGAGAATTTTTGGTTTGACATGCAATGGAGCCTATTATTTCTTTTCCTAATATCCCTGTTCAGAAGCCTTCTGTACACACAATATAAAGGATTAGGCATACAGTCTCTGCAGTCCTGCAACATGCTTACTAAGGAAGTTGTTAGACTCCACAACTACCAAAGAACTATCATCATCTGTTGTTAGTAGCTCTGTTAGCATATGGTTAAGAGTGCTCTAGAAGATACTTCAAAAACCTTCTTGAGTAAGCCACTAATATCCAAGGGTAGCTTAAGACAAAGGCCAGCAAACAGATAGCATCAGTAATGGCTGACTGGTTGTTGTGCTAAAATACCAATGGTCACAGTACACAGCTGTCTGCAAAGCTTGCGGTGTTGGACTGACACCTGTGAGTAAGCTGCTACAAGTATGACAGCTGCCTTCTGTGTACAGTAAACATATACATATATATATTTAAAGCTCCTTTTGCATCTACAGAAATTTCCACAACTCATTTCACTGATACATCTTCCAGATAAGATTATTTCTCACACATCTCAACTTCTAGCCATAATACAAGCTTAGTGAAGCAACATTCACAGTTGTGATAAGGTTTATTAGGTGTATTTCTTTGTATGTATCTGACATAATTTCTTTTAAGTTTTGGCACTTTCAATTTACCTTCACACTGTGTGATCAGCCTTGCAGCTGAAATACTCCATATATACTTAGCAGATCATCTTCTTATACTAAGTTCTGTAATCTTGTGGACTCTTCTGTATAATTTATTCAGATTTCACCACCTCTTCTTTAGTTTTACAGAAAGTAATTTTCTGTTCCAGGGTTCTTCTGGTCTGAGAGTTCTCCAACAACCTGAGGATTTTTATAATGCCTCTCAAGAGGGATGCAGCAGTAACACAGATTCCTGTGTTAAAGTTCTTGTATCTCTGCAAACACTACAAAGGAACTGTACAACTGGCATCCTGAGGGAATGGTTCCTTATCTTAGTTTCCTCATCTCTTTCAACAAACTCATCTTTTTCAATAAACTGGCCTGGTTTGCAGCTGCTTGTTATAAATTTACACATCTTTTATAGCAGAAGAAAACAAGCATCTGCAAGAAGTATAGCAACTGTATTCAGCACATTCCTAACCAATATCCTATCCATTCTATTTGGCTAGGAGACAAACTGAGAATTTATTTATAGATTACCTGCCAAGTACATGGTCTACATCCCCAATTTCCGTGCACCCCACCAGGGTCACTTATACCACCTTAGTGATATTCCTCAGCAGGAGGGGGGGGCAACTATTCTTGTATTATAACAATTTAAAATATTTACATACTGCACAGTCACTCTTTCACATACACATAAATACTTACTGGTATACTGACGAACTTCATCTAAAACATTTTGCAAAGACTGGTACATTGTGGGGTTTCCAAGCATGAAAAAATATAAATATGTAGCCTTCTATGACACAGACAACTGGAATACCTGTGAATGAGAAAAAAAAAAAAAAAAAAAAAAAAGGTGTTCCCTCTAAATTTAAGCTCTCTAGCTCTCTCTGCTCCCTCCAGAGATCATTCACTAGCTTCAAAGTATACATGTTTGACATTAGCTAAAGGTCTCTTGGGAAAACCCACAAGCTAATTCAGTTTAAAAAAATGTGTTAAACCAAGTAATACTCAGAGAAAGCACTGAGTATTTTATGTGTAATACACAGTTACCCAGATACATACTTATATATTTAATGTGTAAAAAATAAAGTGCTTTTTATCAGGTCCCAATGCAGAGACATTATAAAACTTTTCAACAACTGTAAAACAAATAGATATATAGAACACTGAACCATACATACATGAAAACAGTTAACATCCAATCTGGTGGATGCCCAAAGACAACAACATCCCTTCATATACATGGTATATACATATATATTTATCTTTACTCAATATATTATGACAATATATATTTCAAAATTTTGCTACACTCTAAAACAAAAAATCGTACAAATATGCAACAAGGATCAAGCACAGAAGTCCAAGACTGACAAAGAATTTGCTATCCCTGCCCAGACCACCACCTCCACTCCTGGGAAAGACATGCCAGTGCTCTTTGCTGGGGTGCAGTGCCTCCACATCCTGCAAGGCACTGTGAGCAGCAGCTGTGAAGTTGGCATCGCCAGTGGTGAGCAGATCAAACACACACGAGTGAAAATAGATGTCCTTCACGAGGATCTTCTCGTGGCATTTGGTGGTGGCTGTTTCCAGTGTGTACCCTAAGGGGGGATGAGACACAGCACCCCAGGGAGGCAGCTTTCCCCCGACAGGCAGTGGCAAGTGGCCGGTCTGATCGATACGCTCGCTGGAAGGGCAGCCTTGCACACACAGCTGCAGGTCCTGGCTCTCCCCGTAGGCCATGGCCAGCTCCTGGGGCATGCGAACGGCCAGTGTCAGGTAGCGCCCAAGCTGGCGGATGAACACCGTAGTCCCGATGTACCTGGCGTGCATCTCCACGTATTTGCCACTGACTTTCTCCACAATGTGCAAGCTCCTGGTGCTTCCATCTCCTCCACTTGTTGTACCATCAACAAAAGCTGCAGGCAAGTCATCGGTCATTGCTTGATACACTTTCTGATCTGTACAGTCTTGGTATGATTTGAAGATAATAGTTATCTGTGGGGGAGGGGGGGAAAAAAACAACAAAGTTAGGGAAAGAAATCATTACCTCAATCCTTTTCCGTTTTGTAACTGAATATAGCCGGAACTGCCCACTACCTTAAAACCCGATAGTTGTCCACAACTCATGCCTACGGAAAACAGCCTGAACGCATGTTTAAAGCAGTATTTTACCAGATGGCAAATGTTAAATTTGTTCTTATGTTGGTCTGGAAGCAAGACTATTAGCACATGGCAATAGCCATGAGGTCAGAGAAGCAAAACACTTTATATTTCATTAGGCATCACAACTACCTCCTGCCTGGCAGTTTCTTAATACTTTGGAATGCATCCTGCAATGACAGAGAAGCACAGGGACTGAGTAATTCGCACAATGCTGGCAACTATGGCAAAACCAGAATGAGACCATGCAAAATCAGGGAAAGGTATACTCAGGACCAAGAACAAATAGTCAACTAATAGCTTAGGTATCCTGGATACATTAGTCCTAGGAACTGGGAGATTTGACATTTCAAGTCCACTGTGCTAGGAAATGTGCCCATAGAGAAACAAGACAAGACTGAAAGATGTGCCTTTTAAGAGTGAGTGACCTTCAACATCAAAATCATTAGTGTAAAGCAATTAATTTAATTATTTTAAAGATTATAACTAGCCTTTTAAACCTTTCTACTTATTGGAATAAGTCACAACAAAAGAAAAAGCAGGTCCTCCAGTCTTACTTGAAGGGAATAACTAGGCTATATGGCAGATCAAGTTTGGAGTGTCTAGCAGCTTTTCCCTCGAACAAAAATCAGAACGAGAATTCATACTTAAATATTACAAACACATGTGCTACTTCCTTTAGAGGAAGAATTCTATAGGGGAATGACTTATTGAAAAGGTCAAAATATATTTTAATAATTATTTTCATCACTGATTGATTATATCAAATGAGTTACAGTCTAGATTTAGGTAGTCTGCTAAGAGACTCAGTTTACTTCAAAACATATCAGAAGGGATTTTTAAACTAAGGCTAAACTTAGAATCTGTTCCACAGCAACCTCACATTTTAGTTTCAGTTAGCCATCACACTTCTGCACAACATTTATTTGTCTCTCTGTTTTAAAGTAAGAGCGAGAGGTTAAATCAAGAGCCAGTTACAATTCAAATACAACCTCTGCCTCTGCCATCAGCCTCACCTCTTTACACCACTTGTGTAAGACACAAGTCTTCCCACCTCCTTGCTCCCACTGCAACAATTTCTTGCAGACATACCCTAAACAATACAACCTTTATTTCCAATATTTGGTTCATCTCAGGTTGTTGATGCTTTGTAAGAGTTTGTCTCATAACATAGATACTACTTACTATTTTGACTTCTAGTCAGCTAGTTCTCACTAGTGCTGACTGGATTTTTCCAATGGTTTTTTGGTTTTTCTTGCATTAATCAGTTATACAGCATGAGATATATCAGCTATATAGCTTCAGACTATCTGTAGTCAAGTAATTTGGTGAAGTGATGCCTGCAAACCACAGCTGAGCTGGAATGCCCAAAATCCTGAAAATGCACAAGTGCCCCTGCTGCTGTAAAGATAACCTCACAGCTTTGTGGCTAGTAAAAGTAAGCTCAGCAACCTACAGAAGAGAAACTTGAGATATTTCAAGTGATTATTATTTCTGTGTATAATCCAGGCCATAATGCAGTAAGAGACCTTTTATTTTGTGTAACGCAGTTTGGATGAAACAGACTTCTATCTCAGCCCGCTCAGACAAAGAAACATTTCCTTGAGCATGTTTGTGCTGTTCTGTGAGGAAAAACTGATTTCGACCCCTACAGAAGTAAAGCTCTAAGTCTCCTTAGCACTTGAACAAGCCTGGAGCCAAAAAGAAGTCTCACTGTTATAATGAGACACTGAATTGAGTACTTGATAAAATATTTCAGCAAGGCAACTGGCAAAATTTATCAGGAAGCAGCTACCAAATTGCTCTCATCAGAACTTCCTCAGTTACAAGGACGAAATGCACACACTTTCAGAACACAGAGAATGAACAAGAAGCCTTTCCCCTAATTTAAGATTAGTAATAACACTGGATGCTGAATGAGAGCTGAAAGACTATTAGATGAATAAAGGCCTCCTTGTATGTAGCAAGGACACTCCAAACAGAGAATCAACAGAGACCACTAAGATTTTCCAAGGACGTATTTGTATTTAAACACTGCGGCTCAAGACACTGCTTTTGAATATTCTGTTGACTGTTGTGTGACATCCATTTAATCCATAGGCCAGATTAATAAAACCAGAGTGCTGCATGGCTTTGCCTGATCACACAGTCTTATCTCAGTATCATGCCCTGGTACTCACTGATACTCCAGAAACTGCTGCAAAGGGAGATTAAGCAAAATTTCATTACAGAGCTTTCTCTCTTTAAATTCTCAAGGTAACACCAAGCATTAAAAAGTGAAAATTATTATTTCTAAGACACTCAACACATGTTATATATGTTTATGTACTTACTTTTCAAACTCTGTCTAGGCCTGTCTAGCTTCACAAAGCTGCTTATGCAACACTATTTACGGACTAGAGATTAGCTACCCTTTTTAAACTTAGGATGGAAAAATTCAAATGACAAAATCTTCACATAAAGGAAGATTTTTGAAACTATCAGTGTATCAGCCTTGTTCTTTGGGCATATACAGAGCGCTTCTGCAGTAAGACATCTTGAAAAATGAACGAACATCAGCTATAGTAAGATTACTAAACAAAAACAAATCCCACACATACAACTTGCACATTTGGCCTTGGACTTTATCCTCCCACTCCTACTGATAAGTACTAATGAGTACACTGATCACAAAGTTCTCTTAAATTCCATTGCACATGCTAAACCTTTCAAAGATAGTGTTACTGAGCTATAAAACTGCCATTGCTAATGTATTTGCAGAAGGTGCCTGGCTTGTGTGCCTTAAACAAAAACACTTTCGACTCTTTGACTTCTTGTACGTGTCCTCTCTAGTGCCACAACGCAATTAGAATGATGAACCATATGTTGCTATTTTACTATGCATTTCATAGATTTCTAGAATTGTTCGGGTAGAAAAAGACCTCTAACATCATTAACTTCAACCATTATTATAACACTGCCAAGCATAGGGAGGAGTGAGTAAAAAAATGCCTGGTGGAAAAGGACCTAGGGATGCTGGTTGTGAGCTGAACATGAGCCAGAGTGTGCCTAGGGGGCCAAGAAGACCAAGGACATCCTGGCTTGGGTCAGATAAAGTGTAGCCAGATGTAAGCAGGGCAGTGACTGTACCCTGTACTCAGCACTGCTGAGGTGACACCTCAGATCCTGGGTTGAGTTTCGGGCCTCTCACAACCATAAGTACATTGAGGAGCTGGAGCGAGTACAAAGGAGGGAAAGACAGCTGGGAAGGGTCTGAAGCACAAGCCTGATGAAGAGAGGCTGAGGGAGCTGGGGGTGCTCAGCCTGGAGAAAAGGAAGCTCAAGGGAGACCTCACTGCCCTCTACAAGTCTCTGAAAGTAGGTTGTAGGCAGGTGGGAGGCAGTTTCTCCTCTCAAATAGCAAGTGAAAGGATGAGAAGAAATGGCCTTAAGCTGTGAAGATTTAGGTTGAATGCTAGATAAAATTTCTGCACTGAAGGAGTTGTCAAGCACGGGAGCAGGCTTCTCAGCCTCAAGTCATCATCCCCACAAATGTTTTAAAGGCATGTAGACACAGCACCTATGGATCATGTTAAGTAGTGGAAGAAACAGTTTGCGACTGGACTCATGATCTTAAAGGTCTTTTCTAACCTAAATGATTCTACTGCAACCTCCAATGCAACCACAGTACAAAGCTACTTCTGCATAATAAGACAAATTCATCTCTACCTTAAGCAAAAAGTCCATAAAGATGAAAAGAATAATGACATGTGACAAGTTACCTGACCCTTCTACTTCTTAAAACAATTAGAACATTTATGTTTCAATTACCTTTTAATTATTTTTCTATTACATTGTGCTCACTATGCAATGATTTCCTCCAGAAATTGAAACCATGCTACAAAAGAGGTATTTAAAGTGTTTTGACTCTGGGTAAAAGAACATTTATCCCTCAAATTCCTTTACCCTGCTGATAGCACCAATTTCTAGGTTCCAAGGTTTAAACAAAAAAAAATCACTAAAAAAATCAGAAAAAATATCTGTCGTTTTCTCCTTCTCTGTGTCCTTAAATTCACTCTCTCACCCTCAAGCTATCTACTGTAAAACACCTGGACAGGAAAACCTCCATTTCCAATTAATGCAAACAAGAAGACACCTCCAAACATTTCCATTGGCAAGCCTAAGGATCTCTGCCTCATTTGCTATTCAGGAACAATTACTCTAGTGATATCCAGAACACCTGTCACAGCAGCAAAAGGCCATAAAGACTTTGTACCCCTCCAAATAAAGCACACAATAAATAAAATTTTTAAAACACCAATATTCTATTTAATGCACTGTACAATATCCTCCCGACCTGCTCCCAGTAAGAGACATTTAGTCTCAGGGAACTGCAAAACCACTTCCAAGACGGGGAAGCTCTTTATATTTCTCTAGAGCTGCAGAAATCAAACATAAATAATGCCAGTGACCTACACAAAACCCATACAAGAAGTCTGTGAGAAAGAAAAAGAAAGAAGAGTTTAAACTTAAACTCAGTTTCCCAGTTACTTGCTCATGATCTTCCTTTTCCATGTGAAAGGCCCTAAGATCCTATGCCTAGGGGAGTAAGTATATCAGGCAAGCTCAAAAAACCGGAGTTTCAAAGTCTCAGCTTGACCACAGGACATAAAATAGCTTTGTTCATGGTGAGAAACAGATGCTACTATGAGTACAAATATGCAAAACACCCACAAACAAAATGTCAAGAGCATTTTTGTGAATAAGTACGCAACTCTCACAAGATGTGCTCTTCCAATCAAGGAATTCAAGGGAAACTTTTCCTGCTTTTCATATTTTCATGCCAGATGTGCAGTGAATGAGAGGTGGGGGAGAAACAATACACATTTATTCCTCATACTCTTACTTGAAGTGTCCTCCTGGCATTCTCCTGTCCTTTATGAACTTACTGGATAGTCCTCAGACTGCTGGGGTTCCCATAGTCTCTTAGGTTTTGGAGAGAGAAGAAAACTTCTCAACACATAAGGCTGCCTTCATTACCAACTCCCTCAAAGACTGGTACAGCAGAAAGCTGGGATAAAAGTGAAAAGTACTAACTCCCTACAAGGAGTGATTGTGATGGTTTGCACCTTTCAAAAGGACAATGGGCTGAAGAGTAACCATTCAGTTTCTATGACTTTTTAAACCACTTCCCCTAAAAATGCATTCAGGAAAAACTAAATCTTCTACTTTTATCGTCCTACCTTTCATTAGGGCTGCTTCACAGAGGACTAATTAGGTTAGTATTTGCTTCAGCTTCTGTACAACTTAAGTTCAGCATATACCTTTGTTTTTATTTCCCATTAAACATCTACTTCAAATACAAGCAATGAAAAATAGCCAGAATAACCAGAAAAGGAACAGTCTGAAAACTTCTCTTATGATGATGGTAGAAGACCTATTAGCATGCTCTCAGCTAGGGATCACATTATGTAGATAAATGTCACTGAGGTGTAGCTCTTTAGAAGTCCTTTAAGCTACCCTGTGGCCAAAATCAGTTAAGTACGTCCAGTAGCTTTTTATTTCATTTATAGTAGCCTGCCCCTACTAGAAACAACAGAGTTAAGGGCATGGATTAGAGATATTAAAACTTATCTTCTAAGTCACTTGTACATTAAAACAACCTTTCTTGCCTACAACAGATGGGCTAAACTCTGTTATAAGCCAAAAAAAGGAAATAAATCAAGGACTGTGCAACATGTAAGATATATCAACCTTAGAAATATTTCTAGTATCATAAACTATAGATCTTGTTTTACTTAATTGCTTCTGCACACTTAGCTGTACTTGGGCAAAGACAGGAACTACTAGAAGAGAAGAAAAAACCATTTGACCCAAGTCAAAGACAAAAGAAAACCCTCTTGAGAATAAATAAAGACAGAAGGCATACGTTTTAAAACCATACTTTCCCTCAGTATGTACATACTGAGTGTTCTCTTCTTTGTCTCATTATAAAGACATACACCAGCACAATGTGCTACCACAGTCAACCATTTTCAGAATATGGGTAAACTTAAGATCATCTATCCGCTACAACCACACCCACACATCCACACAATTTGTACACAAGAGTCTCAGCTTTTTTCTCTACTACTATCAGGAACAAGGAAATAAAGAAAATTCTGCAAGAGTTTAGCAAAACTGAAGATAAAAACTTACTGCAAATTACGAAATGCTTTTTCTTTCACTTATTTAGGAGTCTTTAGAAAAAAGCTACTGAAGAAGGCTACAGGGAACATTAAGTCTCTTTTGCAAAGCTTACTCATATTTAGCCTTATTCCCTTATTTTACAAACCTTCAGAACCCATTCACAATGAAGACTGTTTTTGAAACTGGCACAAGTTAAGAAAATGTAATTCTGAGCTTCAGTCCAATCTCTGTACACTCAAACAAGCACTGCCATTAGTCAATACTTCAGAACCCATAATAGTAAAATTGATTTTCCTATAGTAATACTCCTGCTCAGCCAAATCCACAGATGTGCAGGCTC
The DNA here is from genome assembly GCA_013398595.1 of Tychaedon coryphoeus. NCBI lineage: Eukaryota > Metazoa > Chordata > Aves > Passeriformes > Muscicapidae > Tychaedon > Tychaedon coryphoeus. The sequence goes on from WBND01001484.1 coordinate 86,298, forward strand.
TACCTACTGTGACAGACAACTCTGGCTTCTGACTCCTGTAACAAAACTACTTCCAAGCTTAACAACCCTGTGAAAATTCTTTGGTGTAAATGTCTTGAACCTGTGTACATACAGCCTGGCTGTAGCTTGACAATACAAGAGCTACACTACCACAATTTTTAAAAAAGCCCTTTCACTCCAAAAGAGGTATGTGACAATATCAGCTTCAAATGCATACTTCAGTAATTGGACACGCCACCTGCATTCAGCAGGAAGAGATAAGAACTTTTCTTAAGCTAAAGCAATGGCATCAAATTTATCAAATACAACCGGATGTATTCCCACTCTGGACTCCTCAAGTATTTGAGAGGAATGCAATCTTAAGTCTTGCCTGTTTCAATAAGGTTTAATATTCTTGGCACAATTTCAGGGCCACTGCTTGTTTAGGTACAGGTACTAAGCCCTTGTCAGAAGCATTTAGCTTGCTACTTCCTCTCAGTTCTTGGCAGTTTGCCCTCTATAGAGCTGGTTTCTGCTCTAAACTGGCAGTGCTTTGGTAACTAGTTTTTTGTGCTGCTTTCAGTATTATTTGTTTTCTACCATTATAGCTGTGAAGTTTAGAAAATTAAAAAAAAGCAGAGACGCACATTCTTTCCATCTTTAAGTTCCCTTCCAACCCAAAGCACTGTATGATTTTTTAAATTTCTAATTAGTGCAGAGACAGTCACAGATGTACAATAACCAGTAACACAGTAACTGTGTTACATCAGTATCCTTACAGGCTTGTGTAGTGATATGCAAAGGTTTTTTTGCAATGAGCAGGAGCAGAAGGAAGAACCTGTTTTGTTTTATGTTCATTAGAGAAGATGCTAAGAGCTTTACCTTTTTATACTACTGCATAGAAGATTCTCAAGCAGCCACACACTTAAGGGCTAAATGACTTACTGTCTTAGCCTTTTACTTCTCCATGCATGCACAGTGCACAAAAAAAATACATACCTTGTTTGTAGCAGTAGCACTGAATCCTGGGACCACAGGCACATTGGTCACTTGCACTGATAAGTAGTTATTGTCTATGAGGGGCCAAGCGCCTTCCACTTTGCATGTCTGGAAGTGATCCTTAAAAGTCCTCAGATGAGGATCCCCAAACAAGCCACAAAACAGGTAAGTAGGAGGAGGAGTCTTCTCTCCCCCATGATGTTCTCTGGCTTCTGTGTGGCCACTGTAATTGCAAGGATCACGGGTCATTTCAGGGTTGGTGGAGGATGTGGGTCCGTCTTTGGTACAGTTTCTCTGGGTCATGAGATCATTGATCCCAAGCACTGCAGAATGGTAGACCAGGTTTCCACGGCATGCTTTGGAATTGCGATAGGTACACACAGAGTATGCCCGCAGGGCCTTGCAGAACTCCCTATCAAAGCCCTCAAGAGCCGCGTCTAGATGTGAAGTGGAGGATACAAAATCAGTGGTGCACTTCTGGATTCCACAAGACGTGTGCAGCTGACAGTCACCTAAGCATGAAACAGACAGCAGAAAAACATAAAGCAAACCTCTGGGGTGAAAATACCCCTTTCCACTCCCACAAGAACCAGGGAAAACAACTTGAAAGAAAGTTGCTCACCCGTTAGGGAAACACTGCATTTTAGAAAAAAGGAGGTTGAAAGATAGCAATGGAGAATATCTCAGAGGCTGACAGAACTCATGATGTCTTAATCCATTACTTCATATTGTCTAGATGAAAATTAAGAGCACTCAGTCCTGTCAAGTATAAGCCAAATACTTCTTTACAGATACCAAAGCGATGATGTAATTCTTTGTTTAAATTAATTACTTAGTCAATAAGGAAGTCTCCATTCAATCTTTCAGTGCTTTACACAAGTTACTGAATTTTTATATAGAATTCTGCCCCTCAGAAGAGTGTTGTAAAGGCAACAAGCCAATGTTGTTTAGACATTGTTTAGATGTTAGACATGTCTGAATATGTTTATGCAAAAACTAGACTGAATAAAGCAAAAATCAAGTTCTCTTCCAGAAACCATGGCGGGGGGAAGATGGTAGGTAAGTGGATAAGCAGTTTGCTTTATTTCCCTGGCACTGCCATAGGTAAAGCTTCACTGCTCGTTTTTTTGGGACTAATGCATCAAAAAACCCAGCTGTCTGAAGTGCAAGTTTTCAGCTAACACACCTGTACACCCACACCCTCTCCTCACAAAGTACTTATCAGATGTATACAACTGCTACACAGTTCAGTTTACATGAGCAAACCAGTCAGACTTTATCTGATGTCCTGATTTCCATAAAAAAGCGCAGTTAACATCCTTGCAAACAAATTGGAGTTTTAGAGTTGTCTCCTCCACAGTTCTCACAGGTATGATCTGAAATTCTTCCAGATTCTCATGACAGTTAACAACGGCTTTCTGAAGATAACTTTTACAAAAGAACTTTCCAGAAGCAAAAATTAAATTAACAAGACATAGTAAGGGAAATAGAACCACACTTTTCACACAGGTTAAAACCAGGAGGACCCTAATCTAGGATAAATTGCATTTCCTGCCATCCAAAGAAAATGTACCTTCAAAAAGAATATGTACACAACTTCATGCAACAGCTGTCCAAGCCTGCAAAACTATCTACTAAAATTCATCTGTGGGAAAATTTATCTGTAATTTCTCACCATCGTTAAAGCATGTTTCAAACACCATAAAAATGCCTACAAAGACACATGGAAGAGTTTAAAAAAACAGAAAATATAATATATCTATGAGAAACTTCTGAGGTGTGAGAATGGAAAGTAGGCTGAGTAAAAACATTTCTCATTTTTAAAGAATTGTTTTCTGCAATGCACCCAGTGATGAGAGGATATCAGCAACTTCTTTGCATGCCCCTTAGCTGACCTTCCTGAGTCAGTACTCACATGGCTTACTCTGAATATTTATAAGGGCAATATGTTTTGCCAGTGATGCATAGCTAACGCAAATCTGTCAAAATCCCAAGACAACACGAAGTAAAATGAGGAACTCTCCACCTGCAGCTAAGCATGACCATGACTCGTGTAAGAAAGCTGAAAATTTCTTTGTGCAAGCCATACATACCTCTGCAAAGTACAAGAAAAGCCCCTAACAACAATGAACTTCTGTATTTTCAGATACACAAAAAAGANGAGAATGTAAAACCCCTCCCTCCAAATTTTTATAATTTTGAAATTAAGGGGCTCTCAGGCAAAGATGTGGGAATTAGGAACAACAGTTCTTTACTAGGAAAATTAAAATAGAAATACAGTATTACAAAGAACAAATCCAAAACACTGACAGAGTCAGAATACAACCTGACATCCCGTCAGTCAGGGTGTTAGTAGCAGTCCGATTAATTGGTGGCTACAGTCCTCCTGCAGTGGCAGATGTGGTTGAGCTGAAACGGGGGTCCTGTAGAAGGGTGCAGTTTTCCTCTGAAGGTCCAGGGATGCTGTGGAAAGGTCCAGCTTTCCTCTGGAATCCAGTGGAAACAAGGCTGCCTTGGTGTTCAAAATCTCAGTTTTTATCTAGGTAGGAGAGGCTTGGTTCCTCTCCCTGGGTGGAGCATCTCCCAATGGGATGATGTAATTTTATCAGTCATACAGTGGGACTTAATGGCTCACAGCAGATGATATCTTCCTGGAGAGAGGATGGGTTGTGGAAAAGATAAAAGATGATTGCCCCACCTGGTTTTAAGGATGGCCCATTAGCAGATAATATGGGACACAGAGATAAAGATCACTGCCCCACCTGGCTTCAACAGATGGTGACAGAATACACATTTCTGGACATATACTATATTGCAACCCAAGACAATGACAAGATGAAAACTTATGTGCACTTGTATGATCCCACAGGACACGTGTATTCCGGAAATGCACCTGTCGGGCTTCAGCTACTGGTGGTCTTTCAGTCATTGGAATTATAGTAGAACCTGGGACAAACACCTGAAAGGCATGAAGATTGGCAGTGGTGTCTCAGCATTAATTTATTTTCCTGTATAAATGTTCTCCTATTTGCTAAGGTGAGCACAACCTTAAAGGAAGTCGTCTGCTAGAGGGAAAAAAATTAATAAACTACCTACACTGTCTATATTAGATGCTGACTCTTTTCTGAAGCAGAATACACTATCCGGAAGACCTCTTTCCTGAATGAGGAGAGTTGGAAAATAAAACTTGGACAGCTTCAAATAATAGTACAGTGCAGGGGTTTTAAAACCTCTGTTAAATGGCTAACCTAACAGAAATATGAACAATGTAAAAAATCAGTTAAGTGTAATTGATGTGCATATTTTTCAGTTATGGCAGTCTATTTTTATACAGGGCTCATAAAGAATATCAATTTCCCTCTGTTTGGGTGTAGAAAAGTTGATTTGATATTTTTTTGTTTGTTTGTTGTGTTTTGTTGTTGTTGTTGTTGTTGTTGCTTTTTGTTTAGGTTTTTTTTCTTTTTTTTTCTGTCTGTCTGAGTTTTTGTGGTTTTGTTTGTTTGTTTGTTTATTGGGG
>WBND01001484.1:98769-113755 GCA_013398595.1 Tychaedon coryphoeus
TACTTTACTTCTCAGATGTAAGTAAAAATTCTGCTTTTAGGCTGTTTGTTTTTCCAATCTATTTCTCCTTTCTCGCAAACATACTTCATATTGCTAAGAGTAGACCGGCTGAGGCCAGTTTGTCGAGGTTTAGCAAGGCCAGGTGCTGGGTCCTGCCACTGGGTCACAGCAGTCCCTGGCAGTGCTGCTGCCTGGGGAAAAGGGCCTGGGGCTGCTGGCTGGCTGAGCTGAGCACGAGTTTCTGGAAAACAAAAATCCAACAAAGAAACTGTTCATTTTATCAACCATGTCAGAAAAAAAACCTAGCAAACCAACCAAAAACCCAGAACCTGAGCAAAAATCTGAGCTTCAGCAGCCATTAAAATAAATGTAAACTGCCACAACCTAGAAGGAAGGCCTTCGACTTCTACTACTTCACGTAGTATTCATTAATCTAGCTGGGGCTCTGAAAAGTGTCACCTATGGTTTCCTTTTTCTTCAGTGCTCTTAGAGAAATATTTCTGCTGTTCATCTCTACTAAGAGACAACACCAACCTCCTTATAATTTCATATTGCTCTAATTTAATCTTTGTAGTGTAGTAACAGCTACTTGGATTCCTTGAAGATGTCTTTGGCTTTGGATGTTGCCACAGCAAGGGTACATGCACATGCTTCTTTTGGAGGCGCATAGGAGCTCGCTCTGTCTGTTCGCCTTGTGCTGCAGAAATGAAAACTGTATTAGCGCATGGCACAGCTGAATTCCTGTCCATCTTCTGTCTCAAAGGGGTTTATCCTCACAAGATCCATACCACAACAACAACCATGGACACAGGCTTTGTTTGGGTTCTGGCTGAACTGTGGCCTGATCTGAGCAGACAGAATCTTCTCATACTGAACTACAGAGTATGCAACATTCTGCAGACTTAGATGTTTGTGATTCTGTTTTTAACTGCTTGGCTCTATAAATAGCTTATCTTAGAAGACACTTCACTAGAGGGCACACAACATATTCCTTTTCTCTTAGGGTCTAATATTTTCATACTGCTATGGACTTTTTTACTGGAGCAAAAAGTACAAAGAAAACAAGATCATTGACAGACTGAAATAATGTAATTTTGTTCCCTTAACTAATGCTGATTAATTCTACAAGCATAGCCATTTATGGAACCAGATTATGTTATCCTATATCATGCTGGTTTATGTAAATCAGAACTAAAACTGAGTGCTTTTACCTATAGCAAGACATTTGTCTCATGATCGCTAATATTCCTTAAGGTTTTTAAAGCATGCTAACACCCAGCTAATGCAGTAAAATGTCCCTAGGAGTAGGAGGATGGATAGCTTGTGAGGGGTTTTAGAAGCTGAGGCAAATCTCTGTCTTACAAATCTGAAACTGTCTGGAAAGTGCTTAGGGCTGCATTTAGAAATTAATTTCTCAGAGAGTACACAGATCTACAAATAGATTGTAGGCTGTACAATGGATCTCTTGGACTCCAAAATAATAGCGGGTGTAAATGTACCTGAAGAGCTGCTACACTGTATGTGGAGTTGATTTATGTTTGTCTACTTGTTGTGCAGGAAAGTAGCGGTGTCCTGAAAGAAATAAGATGTCCTCTTGGATTGGGAGTTTCTTTCCCTTTCTCAAAGTTATGCTTGGAATTGTAGCTTTCCTTAGCAGGCCCTTGCAGTGAGTTATCCCTGAATGTGTGGCTCCACTTTTTATCCAAACCTTATGGTTTCTTTCCCTGCCTTTATGGAACTGGGGGATCTGTGGTGCATGCCTGCCTATTTTTCCCTACCCCTTAACAGCTAACAGCTGGCCTGGAGGCTGCATAGTCATAGATACCCTAATTATAATTCCACCAGTCTATGCCATTAGGGAGAAGGGGTGAACATCCCTAGGAGGCAGGCACTGAGCAGCCGGGAGATTTAAATTCAAACAGTGCCAGCCAGTCCCTGGCAAGCATGGACGCAGGCAGCCACTGGCTGGTGAACTGGGTGGTAACCAAACTCAGCCAATCAGGATCAACTGTGGGCGTTTTTGAAAACCACGTAAAAAGGAACTGCACTCAATAAAATTTGCTGTTGCCGCATGAACTGCAGAGTGTCGTGTTGTGTCCATCTCAACTGCGAAACCTATGGTCTTTTTTTGTTAGCTAAATAACAGCTGAGAATTTAAATGGCATTTTAATAACTTAGGTCTTATGATCTGAATGTATTTCTAGCTAATTCAGAACAGAGATAACTTGGTAGGTATCTGTCCATAATTGTTTTCAACAATGAAGTCAAATTGAACACTTTATTCTGATACTAGTCCCATATATTACACCAATTCTTTGCTTTATTCATTTATAGGCTGGTGTCATAATTTTAATTCTTTGCACCTGTTCAAGCTATATTTTAAATGTCAGATTTTAACTTTGTGTCTCTTCAATTGCTGAGTAATGACAACATGTTTAATTAAACTGTGTGACTATTAGCATTTACAACAGCATCTGGAAGACAGTGCATTTAAAATGAAATTGTTTTTTGACAGTTTTGCGTGGTCTTGGGTAACTGTTCTTTTAGGCCTTCTCAATAATGCTTAATTATATTAGCTAAATATGTAATTTATAAAACTTCATTTAACGAAGTGTCACAAATCACCTTTTCCAATTAAATGCAAGAATAAATCTCAAAAAGCCCAAGAGGAGGAATCTTTTACATGACCATGTAGGTTTGATGCCCTGGGTGGTTTCACAGAAGCATGTCACATACTCTAACATAAACAAGTCTGGTATGTTTTAGCACTGCAGTGTCCCAGTAATGCAGTCAAACAAGTAAATGCTTCTTTGTTGTAACAGACTCCTTGAAAAGAGGTTTTAATTTCTTTGGCCTTTAAACATCTGCTAAATCTTGCTGGATATTTGAAGGATGCTTTATTCTATCTTCCAATCATCACCAAAAAACGACATCTTTCTGCACACTAAAAGTACAGCATCCATCTAAATCATCAATGGCTCTTTTAGTTAGACAACAAGATGCTGTTAGTAGTTCCTCAATTGTCAGCTAAAAAGATTTACAATAGCTTTACTGAGGAGGTGAACTGAGGAAAAATGTGAAATATGAATGAAAGGTTTCATTTTATCTCTTTCTCTAAACCTCAATTTCCCAAGAATGTGAATTTCAGATTAGCTATTTCAGTTTCTCAAACATTTTTTTCTCCATCTGCGTGGATATTAAAATCAAGACAATTAATTTCTTTAGGTAAATTTTATCCCTGATTTGTTTAAAAAAACAAAGTAAGGTTTCAAAATTCTTAGGCTGTAATTTTTGAAGTAATAACATTTAGATTGTTAGGATAACTTCTGTATGGTTTTAATGGTCGCTACCAGGAAAAAGCAGTAATGTGTGTACTCATGTACAGAAATAGGTTTAGATTAAAGTTCACTCATCATAGAGGGCAAAATAGATACAGGTAAGTTATTTATTTAAAAATCATAATTATTAAAAGTATTTCAGGGACAATAAGACAAGGTTTAATTGAATATAAATAACAGGTTTGCAGAAGATCAGCACAGGACATATACAATACCTAAGCTCATGCTGAGGTTTTAAATGAGTTTATACAGATTTAGCAAGGAAGTTGAGAAACTTTGTTTGTTTTTTCCATTTGCATTGTATCTTATTGTTTGTGCTGCAGAAAATGTAATGTCTGTTTTGGTATGCATGCTCTTCTGTACAATCACAAAGGCCACAATTAGCAGAGAGGCAACAAAATTTAGGTTGTTTTGAATCTTACAATACATTTTGTACCACAGTTATTATAGTTGTAAAGTCTATCCATGCACCTCATTGTTCCATTTTGTTTTGTTTTATTTTATTTTGTTTTATTTTAGGAATCGGTTTTTGTTGGATTTTGTTTAATTTTGCCTAACATACAATTTAACTAGGGAAATGGCTAAAAGACCTAGCTAAAGTAATTTTTAATAATTAATCAAATATTTTTAAAGCCAACTTTATTTAGAAAATAGAAGAACTATATACAGTGCTCTATGAAAAATTAGTAATGCTGTTATTATGTGAAGATGATTACATGAGATGCTTATTTGATAAGCACATCTACACAGATTTAATATTGGGATTTGCCAAGACATAAGTTGAAGACAGATTGATTGAAAGACAGCTCAGTGAAAACATTCCTGCAAAGGCTTTGCTAGTAAGTATGTAAGTGATCACATTGAGGTGATTACCTGGCAGAAGTTTGTTGGTTTTTTCTACCATCTATTTCCTTGGTACTGCTCATGTGTTTAAAAGCAGCCAAAAACAGTCACTGAAATGTTTCACTCTAATTCTCCCAATCTCCCAGAAGCTGGAAAGTTGACCTCTTCTTGTGGAACAATTCAAGTAATGTTCTGCATAACCAAGATTATTTCAATATTTAAAATAACTTTCTGTGTGTTTATAAAATCAGTCACCTTGGAACCGCATGCACCTTGTTTGTCAACATGTGGATTAAAGTCAAAAGCACTTGAGCAGGTGCATTTTGCATTTTTTTTTTTGCATTTTTTTGTGTAAATTGGTGCAGGTATTTTGCACAGCGACAAGCTATTAATTTGGTCATTATATTTCAAAGTATGAAAATCTCTTTTTTTCTGAAAAGTTTATCTTTTCTGGGAATAGCTGAAAGATGAATTATGTGCAGTCAGTATTGGTTTGAAGTAGGAATGAATGAGTGCTATAGTTTCACTCCAGTTTTTATAGAGATACAGACACAGACATTCATGAAGTATTTTCCTTTTCCAATTCTTTTCCACAGTAAATGGGGACATTTTGATTTCAGTGCATTGTACAGTGTCCTATAAATTTCCTTTTTTCTTGTCTTTTCACCTGACAGCATTGTATATTGCTGAAGTGTTATGAAGTGTTATGAAATTGCATTGCTTCTGTATCATACTTACCTTGACACTTTGTTAATAGCTCAATGATTCACTGGCTAGTGACTGGTTTTCAAAACAACAGACAAGAAGGGCATCAAAGAATTAGGCAGCCAAATTCACCAAAGATATATAGATCAAGGATATAAATTTACTCTGTAAATATTTGATGAGATTAATTATCCTGACTTTAAAATACTATAATAAGGTATTTATGAATACTCTCCATACAACCACTGCAACTTCAACATATGCAGAAGCTAAGTGCATTTTCTACCCACCACATAGAAACAAAGACTTTTCATTGCACATGCTGATTAAAGGGCTAATATATGTTGCAAACAATGGACTTGTGGACTGAGAATATATAGTTATATGTTATGTCAAAAAGAGTATAATCAGAAAGCAAGTGCACCTAGTGCTTGGAATTTTGGTTTGGGGATGTGTTGGGTTGATGTGGCCAAAAACGTGTATTCTATCACCATATCTTGAAGCCAGGTGAGGCAGTGATCCTTATCTCAGTGACACGTATTATCTGCTAATGGGCCATCTTTAAGACTGGGTGGGGTAATCTTTTCCACAACCTGTCCTCCCTCCAGGAAGATATCATCTGCTGCTCAGCCATTAAGTCCCACTGTATGACGGATAAAATTCCATCATCCCACTGGGAGATGCTCCACCCAGGGGAAGGAGCCAAGCCTTTCCTACCTAGATAAAAACTGAGATTTTGGACAGCAAGATACTGTCTTTCCACTGGATTCCAGAGGAAAGCTGGACCTTTCCACATCATCCCTGGACCTTCAGAGGAAAACTGCATCCTTCTACAGGACCCCTGTTTCAGCTCAACCACATCTGCCACTGCAGGAGGACTGTAGCCACCAATTAATTGGACTGCTACTAACACCCTGACTGACGGGATGTGGGGTTGTATTCTGTCAGTGTTTTGGGGATTGTTCTTTGTAATATTGTATTTCTATTTTAATTTTCCTAGTAAAGAACTGTTATTCCTAATTCCCATATCTTTGCCTGAGAGCCCCTTAATTTCAAAATTATAATAATTTGGAGGGAGGGGATTACATTCTCCATTTCAAAGAGAAGCTTCTGCCTCTATTGGCAGACACCTGTCCTTCAAATCAGGACAGGGGGGGTTGGGTTTTGTTTTGTTTTTGTTCACTCTTTAAAATTTTTTGTTTGTTTTGGTTTTTTTTTATTTTTTAATTGGTTGGTTTTTTCTCCTTTTTTAGCTTGGATTAAAAGTTATGCAGAAAAAAAGGCTGATAAGCTGCAGTCACAAAGAGACCATAGTTATTTATAGGGTCCCTATACCCTGTACTTTGATCAGTGATACATTAATATTCACTAAGCCTTCTTCTTGCCGGATGTTATGTAGCTTCTTGGGCTTCAAGGAGAGAGCTAAGTGTGACATCTTTCACAGTCTAAAAGATACAAGTCTGGGACCCTGCAAGAACTGCACTGTCTGTGCTGGCTTCTCAGTGCAGGGATTTCCCACACAGTGATGCATTGTCTCACATAGAATTGCCCCTTTTCCTGTGTTTATTTCTGGGACCCCTGATCCCTAGCTTGCAGCCATGTGGCAGGTCATCCACATACCAGGAGCCCTGGCTCTCCTTCTGTGCTTTCAGCTCTGTCTGAGGCGTGGCAAGTAGTTTCCTCACCTCATTTCTTTCCAACCAAACATTCAAGACTAAGCAGAACCTGAGAACTTGTTTCACTTACATGAAGCTAAGCCCAGAATAAATACTCACAGCTAAATCAGTGTGTTTGTGTCAGAACTGAAGGATGCTCAAATATATATAAGTTTTTGGTTAGTTTTTCTTGAATAGGTGTCACTATAATAAGGTTTTGCAATATTTCATTCTTTCACAGCAGCAATATTTCATTCTTTCACCACCACCAAGATGTAAGAATAAGTGCTAGCAAAATTCACTGTTGTATATTTTTATATATCTTCATAATTTATCTTCATAATATCTTTATATATATGATAATTTTTAATATCTTTATCTTTTCTTGCTTAGTATCTTCCTAAGTGACCTGAAAGTTGGGATCAAGTGTAACCTTATAAAGTTTGCCAATAATACCAAACTGAGTGGTGAAGTGGACACTTTGGCAGGAAGAGCCACCCTGCAAGAAGACCTGGATAGGCTGAATGAGCAGGGTAACCAGACAAGTGTGAGGTGTTGCACCTGGAAAAATATAACCCAGGAGTGCAGAACAGGCTGGGATCTACCTGGCTGTGGAAAAGATCTGGTGGGCAACAAGCTCATATGAGTGAACTCTATGATGATGCAGGAAAGGAAACCAATGGGATGCTGGGTAACATCAACAAGAGCATGACCACCAGAGACAAAAAAGGTGTCTTTCTGATCTACTCAGCTCTGGTCAAGCCACAGGTGGAATACTGTGTTCAGTTCTTGTCCCCACTATACAAAAAGATGTGGACAGGCTGAAAAAGGTCCAAAGAAGGCCACAGAAATGATGAAAGGGCTGGGCCGAAAAGAGAGCTGGCTTGAGCTGAGGTAGCTCAAGAGGCTGAGACAACCTCCAGTTTGCTTACCTTTGAGTAAAAAAGGCTTAGGGGAGACTGTGTTTCAGTATTTAAAAGATGACTGCAAAGACAGAGGAAACTCAATTTTTACGTGGAGTCACATGGGAAAGACAAGGCATAATAAGTGCAAGTTACTCTTAATGAAACTTCAGTTAGTCATAAGAGGAATATTTTTCACAATGAGAACAGTCAGACATTGTATATCCCCTGAGAAGTGGTTGATTACTGCAACACTGTAAAATTTTAAGATAGAATTTTAAGAGGAATGCTGGACTAGATGATCCTTGAGGTTCCCTTCCAACCTAGTATTCTATGCTTCTATGATTGCTATCACCAGAAATATTTCAGCTTCCTTCCCTTAACATTCAGATATGGAAAAGCAAAGCCAGGTGCTTATCTTCTAGAAATTCTGTGTCTTCTGTACACACACCTGCAAAACTATGAAGACAAACAGTTCCAGGATAACTAGACATACAGAAATATTTTTTCTGCTTTTAAGTTACAGGAGCTTTTTATTTTGTTTTTCTTATAAAGGAATAGCAAGATTTCAGAGAACGAAAGGATTTATAGTATTAGGCAGAAGTCTTTATTACTGAATTTAACAAGCCTCAGAATTTCATAGGAGGTGTTTCCTCCCATTTATCCCAGCAGCTGGTACTACAAAAAGTACATCTGTAAGTTCCTAGTAATAAAGATACTTCTTTACTGTGTAGGCTTTCTTTTTTCTTCTCTGGAATACAGACATTAATCTCAGATACTAATTTTGAATAAAAATCTTTCATATGTATTTATTTTAGCAGTATCATCTTGGCAGATAACTCTCAGTTTTGGTGGCAGTGCCAGACTTTTCCCTCAGTGTGACCAGAATAAGTGGTCTGAGTTGTCCTTTTACCCAATACTGCTCAATAATAAATAATTTTCTTTCAGTTACCATGTTTCTCTTTGGGCATCAACTTTCACAGACTGATCTGCAGTATGGAAAAGGCCAGAAACTGCTAGAATTTTATGACCAGCTGATCTCATATAAAACTGTTGAATCCCTATCACTTTATTAGCCTTATGTTTCTGAATTTCCTTTTCTCTCCCATTCTTTACAAATATGACATGAAAAAAAAAAAAATCCTTTTTGCCTCTCAAATTATTTCAGTGCTTTATCTCAAATTTTGTTCAAATAAATCAGTTCACAAATGTGGACACCACTGAAGGCCCAGGCAGAAATTGCAAGGCCTTGCTCAGCCTCTGAGCTCTTTTTCTCTTTCTCATGCTGGGAAACCTTTTCCCAGCCTGAGACAGTTTCTCAGCTCCAGCCTGAGCCTTTCCCAGGATGATAACATTTGGGAAAAACAGAAAGGAATTATAACAAAAATAAACACCTGCTGGATCCATGGGAAAGCCAGGGACAAGAGGTGTCTTTTTCTCTGACCAATGACCTGTCTGTATTTTGTTTTTCATGAACTATCTTATTTAAAGCCATGGCTTCCTTCAATAAATTGCTCTTTCTTGCACCAAGTAAGAGAGTGCCTTGTTGCTGTGTTCTTTCGCCACTCTGTAACCCTTTGTACAGCAACACACAAAAAGCCAAGAAATGCATTTGGTATGGATCTTGCCTGAAAAAAATGCTGTGAAATATTTCCATATATTGTAAAAACTGCAGTCTGATTTTTTGCCCATCCTGCCTCAGTAGATACTTTCATTTTGCATCAGATTTCATGTTATTTAAATCACTTTACACCTACTTGTTAATACATGAGATACCACTTACTGTTCCATGTTAATCAAGGAAGAGTTTTTGGGCCTTCTTTTACTCTGAGTATTAATACATAATTAATCTTGGAAAGCAAGGAAACTTTGACCTTACTAACCTTTGAAAATGAGAACAGTCGGAAATCCTTCACAGGCCTGGGATCAAAGTGACTTTTTAGCAATCACTCCATCATGGGACCGGGTAAATTGAAATAACCTGTTAGTATCCCTTGCCACTGCTTTGTAACTAGAAGGAAAAAAGGCAGAATTGCAATTTACTGGAAAGCACTGCAAAGAAAAACACAAAATACATTTCTAAAAACTTGGGTTTGGTGGCAAGTATTTATTTGTAGAGAGACTAAGGAATGAATAGTGATTCAGATACAGATTGACTCCTGTTGAACAGAGGAAATGTTTATAAAATAAGAAGTTGCCAGATTTGTCTATTAAGTACTTTGTCATATTCACTTGGCAAAGCTGTTAGCCATAGTTGGTGGAAGAGGCAGGAAGAGAAAAACATACGTGTGCATGTGTGTGTGTGTATATGTGAGTGAAAGATTAAGAAAATGGCAAGCCAGCTATGTCTAATAAATAACAGAAATGTGAAACTGACAACTATTTGCATGGTTGCAATCTCAGAATCGCCAAATCCTGCATTTTCCACAGGAAAAGGAAAATCACCATCTTCAATGGAAACTGGGGTTCAGTAGTTTTTTAGATGAATGTATCCAGAGAATGTAATACTCATCATGTATTCACCAGTAAGCACTAAGCTACTTTACAAAAAGTGGGGGTTTTCTCTTACATCTTTACTGTTTTTATAAAAAAGAAGTGAGCCATCGGTGTGAATGATAAAGACATGATTTAGGTGTTTCACTCTGGAAGGAAATTTAATGCCCAAACCATCTCACAGTATTTTAATTCAGAAGGAGAGAAATGGGAAGATCCCTTGCATGTATTTAAGTGTTGTAGAAAAAATGTCAAATAAATATCAAATGATTAATCCTTTAATTTTGTAATCAATAATTAGATTGAATGCAGGTTGTTTAAAATAAATAAATAACCTTAAATAAACTGCACATTTCTACATGCACCTCTCACTGTTCCACATACCTTTTGAGAAAATATTCTTTCTGAAAACACATCTCTTTCTCCTGTTCTTCTGCAAGGTAAAGAAATTTCCATGCCTGATTAAAAAAAAAAAATTAGATAACTCTTTCTTTAACTGCAGCAATATGATCTGAACAATAACCCTTTAGTCCAGAAAGAATCCAACCATCTAACATATTAATTGCCATCCATTTTTTCCCATGGCATTGCATCTCTGAAGCATTGTAGAGAAAGCGAATTACTTTGCCCGTGATGATGTGATGAATTTTTTTATGATATTGGAGCTTGCTTGGGAAATCACATACCACTACACTGGGCAATGCTTCAGGAATGACACATCTCAAGTTACTACTTAAAGCATATCCCATATGGAAAATGTGTATTTGGTGGTTGAAAAGCACTTTGGTTAACACACTTGAGGAAGTTGTTGGCTATTGATTACTATGCTGAAGACTAAATAGACAAAATATCACATATAAATCACATGAAATTACATGAAGCAAATGACATTGTTTTCTTTCTGTAGCACCACAGCATCAGAACTTGAATGTTTATAACTTCTTCAAGCCAGACTCTCAGAGATGTTGAATGGAAACATATTCTCTTAAGCCTAGGTGAATCACACATTCAAGAATATCCCATTTGGATTTTCACACAAATATAAGGCCTTTATCTGTTCTTGGGTACTCAAGAGCAGCTCTTTTCATGATTGAAGTCTGAGTGTTCAGAGTTGAAGGCCCTATGTCATCTATTCCAATTACAAGTCTTTTGAAATTCCAGTTCAAATTCTATTTTCTCAGCAATTTTTACTCCCTAAATACAAGCCCTCTGAAATCTGTTACTGAAAACCATGCTCCTTAGATCTTCCTAATAGGCAAGACTTCTTCAGTAACATCAAAAATTGAATAAAACCACATAATGGTGATGTAGATGTCGAAAGAATCAACCCCATATTTGTAAACCCTCGCATGAAAATTGAAGTTGGACATTCACAAATACAAAAGTTTTCATTTATAACAACTACTCTAGAAAATGTTGATCCTGAAATATCATGACAACAGAAACAACATGCAATGAACCTCTTCAGTACATAGAAACAATAAATAATTCCTTAAAATAAATAATATGGTAGGAGATTTAGTTTTAGTTATTACTATAGTCCAGCAGGAAAACACATTTTTTACTTTTAATTGCGTGTTGGCACGGAGGAAAGTGAGATTTGGAACATCAACTCGCAACTAAAGGAGCATGAAGGATGAAAGCTCCTTCTGGAAATACTGAAACATACAATGTGACAGAGCAGAACACAGCTGAAGTCAAACTATCTCTTTACTGGATAAAGAGTGCTAAACTAGAAAATTCTAATATTTGTAGCAATGTATCTGAACAGTCTAGGCCATGATCTGTATCAAGTGTACCAGCCAAACTATATTTATCTGTTTTTCCACATATTTAGCTGTTTTTCTATGTATTTCTTAGTTTAGACCAATGTTTATAACAAGTACACTGGATGAGCCCTTTTTAGGTGTTTTTCTGCAGTCTATCAAACTTCCTGGAACTCTTCAAGGCTACTAAAACATAAATTGTGCTCAACTGGGAGAGAAGAAGCTGAAAAACAGAATACCAAGATTAGAAGACCCAAGATAAAGGTGGGTGGTGGTGCTCTGAACTGCAAACAATCATCTCACCTGCAATGCTCATGCAGGACGTGTGGACAAGATAGAGGCACCAATCAAAAGATGCGTGATCGCATGAATACTAGCTTTAAAATGTATTAGTAGGGTTAAAAGTAAACAATAAATTGGCTTCTGCATAATCATATCATTTTGCTGCCCAGAAGCCCTTTGTTCCTGCAAATATTGAAGGCAAACCCAGAAGATTTTCTGATCAACAGCTAAGAAGAATGAGTCAGGGAGGAAAATAACAATCATAGCGGTAAAATCTCTGGAAAAATGAACAAGAAAGATAAGTTATTAATAGAAATGATGCGTGACAAAAATCTAGGGAATAGGGAATACAAACCTCTATGGCATTCTGCAAAATATAATGAAAAGGAAGATGTTTTGTAAGACAGCCCAGGAATGTGCCTACTCTATCCAATACAGTTACAGCAGTTCTATTACAGCATACAGAGGTCCTCTGCGTAAAGGTTACCAGGGTAGCTCTTGGCTAAGCAGAGGGAGCAGGAGAATTATCAAGAGGTTTGGCAGTGTCATACTAATACATTGCAATCCAGGGTTCAGGCTTCTCCCTATTTCTGTAGCTTCTTTTCCTTGCAATCCCCCATGGTGGCCTTCACGGTAAGACACCAGCAGGAGTTGTTGGCCAGTCTGTTTTGGAGTGCCTGTCATGTCGGCAAGCCTTTCTTAGTTGTCTTTTTCCATTGTCTCAGTGGCATCAGAACCAATCCCTTGTCATTCAAGAATATGGGGAGAGAAAGCATGTCTTTACTACTGCCTGAGTACTCACAATAATTGATTGATGGTGGTTGCCAAATCAGTCTTCCCAAAGAGCAAGCACATATCAAAATTCCTTTAAGAATATGCCTGAAGATGCCAAAATGCCAAAGCATTGTGCTTTACAGCTTTTCTTTCTTTTTCTGGCTTTTGCCCCAGAGACAAAGGCAGTGTACCTGGGACTGCAGCTCCTTTGGGAATTTATCCATATATAAGGGCTTAGAAGATCAGCAGGAAGTGGGTAAGCAATATAGTTGGGAATTACATAGCAAAAAGTTGGTTGGTTATTTGAAACTCTTATAAATTAACTATCAAATATTGTATAATTTGAAGAAAAGGTAAGGGAGATAAACTGCTAAAACTTACCAAGAGAATGGCAGATGGAAAAAAGACTAAATATAAAAATCTATCCTCAAACTCATACTTTACATTTATGTAAATAAGATTTAGGCACAGAGAGTAAAAGAAAGGACAGTCACATTCAGCTGAGAGTATGACCTCCCACCTCTGCTTGACTTTTTGGAGTGAAATGCTTCTTACTGACTCCTGATGTTAGAACTTTTGAAGTCTGGCAAGTTTGCAGGCTCATGGACAGGTTCTGCCCTTCCTCAGGAACCATGATTAAATTGCTTGACAGAGAGAACAGAGACAGGTAAAGACCCCCAGTGTGCTTGCCAGTGGCTTCAACCCTCATTGCCCCATGGGGAAAGTGAGACAAGGCATCCTTGTGATCCAGTTCAGACTGAAATAGCCTTTTTTTATACTAGCGTCATGACTCTGACTAGAACTACAGGAAACAGAACCTAGAAATATATTTATTACTGTAGACGGAGAAAAGATACAATAAGACAGGCTGTGGGAATACCTGCAGAATGCCGCGGCAGCCCCAGCCAGCTTGCCAGCCGAGCGGACAGTGTGTGATCATCCCCATATAAGGACATTTAAGTGTGTTGCTAATGTGGCAATTTGTGATAGGTTGTTTAGTGAAAAATACCCTATAAGGAAGTACTGTGTCTTGAAGAGGTGTGTAACACCAGCTTGTTTCTGGCAATAAAGGTTTCAGTATCCCCACCGGTCTGAGTCCCTGTATCAGTTGTTCACACATTACGTTACATTTACATTACATTTAGAGCAGGCTTGTTTAAGCCTGGTGCAGAAATTGACATCCTTTTGTTAATACTAATTATTATTTCCGTTTTTTCCCGCCAGGATTTGCTATTTACAAGGTTTTTCCCTCAGGAACATATAGAATAGCCAGCGTTGAAAGGGTGCTACAGATCACCTAGTTGCAGACTTCCCATCATAGTCAGGGGATGCCTTCCAATACCCCAGGTGGGGTCTCACCAGAGTGAAGTAGAGAGGCAGAATTCCCTACATGGCCACACTGCTCACCTCTCCCAAAAGGTGCATAACTTTGACCTGCATTTGGCAGTAGCTGTTTTCAGATATATGTAAGAATCTAAGTGCAGAAATATAGAGAAAGGTTTTAGGGATTTGCGTTGATGAGACATTAGTGGCAGAATAAAGACTCACATATTCAGAACAACATTGGAAAAGCTGCTGACCGCCTAAACTGAAATTATGTTTCTGAGTTCAGTCTTGTAGAACCTAAGTATTACTTCTTGTTCTGAAAAAAATTCAGGCTGGGGAGAAGATGACCTATCTGTTTCTTTACTTCATATTATTTGAAACCAATGAGTTATGGAAAGATTGTAAGGCATCTTACAATGCTGCTTTCCATTTCATACATTTTATTGGAAAAGCAAAATGACATTTGATTTCTGTTCCTCTAAGACAAATAAGTTACATATATCAGTCTTCCTGAACCTTACAGATAGTAATTACAGATGTGAGGATATTACATAAAAACTTTTGATAAATTGCTCTTTCTTCTCATTTGTTCTCAAGTGAGCATTCCTTATAAGTCCCTTACTGTGTTTAAATTTAGAAAGAGGCTAGAAACTTCCATCTGAATTACGCTATATTTAGTGCTGAAAGTACTGCCATTGTCTAAAGACTAATATAACATTCCCTGAGTACAGAATTTGTTAAACACATCTTTTTTACATTCTTTTAATCTCAAACACTGCCTTTTCTCTTTGCATATAGTTCTTTCTATTTTATAACAGCAGTCACAAAAAATCAGTGGAAATTACTTATACAACAGTTCTACATATCCACACTAACCCCTTTCTATTTGATAAATAACAAGC
>WBND01001485.1:31879-49574 GCA_013398595.1 Tychaedon coryphoeus
AGGCGGGGGGCTGGGGCGCAGGGGGGAGGCCGTGCCATGGCTCCCAAGACGGTGCTGATCACGGGCTGCTCCTCCGGCATCGGGCTGGCGCTGGCCGTGCGGCTGGCGAGGGACAAGCAGCGCCGCTTCCGAGGTGAGCGGGGTGCAGGGACCCCCCTCCCCAGCGCCCCGGGGAGAGCCCGGGGGGCTGAGCCGCCTGTGCCCCCCCAGTCATCGCCACCATGAGGAACGTGGGCAGGAGCGAGGCGCTGGCGGCGGCGGCGGGGCCGGCGCTGGGGCGGACGCTGGAGATCAAACAGCTGGACGTGTGTGACGAGGGCTCCATCCGCGCCTGCCTCGACAGCATCCCCGGGCGCCACGTTGATATCCTGGGTGAGCCCTGGGATTCCCCTCCCACCGTGACCCCGGTGCAGGGATGATGGGGGCCCCTGCACTGGGGGCAGTCCCGTGCCAGGGACCATTTGTGCTCCCGGCACTGGGACCCTCTGTGCCAGGGACACCTCATGACCCTGACCCCATGCACTGGGGACTGCCCATGCCAGGGACCCCCTGCACCAGGGACCCTTTGTGCTGGCACATTCCCTGCACCTGGGACCCTCCAAACTCCGGACATCCCATTCTGGGAACCCTCTGAGCCCTGGGGACCCTCTGAGCACTGAGGACCCTGTGTGCCAAGGGCCCCTGACCCCACACAAAAGTGACTCTCTATGCCAGGGACACCCTGCACCAGGGACCCCCCATACCCAGGGTGCAGGATCCCCCTGCCCAGGGCTCACCCCACTGCTGCCCCCTGCCCACAGTCAGCAATGCCGGGGTGGGCATGGCGGGACCCCTGGAGTGCCAGAGCCTGGCAGCCATGCAGAGCCTCATGGACACCAACTTCTTCGGCCTCGTCCGCCTGGTCAAGGAGGTGCTGCCCGACATGAAGCGGCGCCGCGGGGGCCACATCGTCGTTATCAGCAGCATCATGGGCCTGCAGGGTAGGGGAAAATGGGGTGCCCTGGGGGAAGCAGCCCCCACCCAGCCCTGACTGGGACTCCCCAACCATCCAGGCATCGTCTTCAATGACATCTACTCGGCCTCCAAGTTCGCGGTGGAGGGTTTCTGCGAGAGCCTGGTGGTGCAGGCGCTGCGCTTCAACGTGGCGTGAGTGAGGGGCAGGTGGCCGTGCAGCCCCCGGGGCCGGGGGGGCCGGGGGTGCCCAGAGCTCAGTGCCCCATCCCTGGGCAGGATCAGCCTGGTGGAGCCGGGGCCGGTGATGACAGAATTCGAGACGAAGCTGTACGAGGAAGCCGAACGCGCTGATTACTCACGGACCGACCCCGAGACGGCCGAAATCTTCACCAAGCTCTACCTGAGGAACTCCAGGGATGTGTTCACCAGCCTGGGCCAGACCCCCGAGGACATTGCAGAGGTGACAGGCGGGCAGGGGGCCCCAATGGGCTGGGGGGTGCCCTACTGGATTGGGCTGGGCTGGACAGAGGTGTCAGTTAGCCCTAAAAAGGAACAGCGATGCCAAGCCAGCAGTGGGGCAGCTCACACCCAAACAGCTCCATCCTGATGGGGCTGAGCCTGGCTGGGAATGGGAATAGGAATGGAGATGGGATGGGAATGGGAATGGGATGGGAATAAAATAAGAAGGAACTGAGGATGGAGATGGGAGGGAAATGAAATGGGAATGGGAGATAGGGATGGGAGACAGGGGTAGATGAGATGGGGTTTGATAGGCTAAAGTTAGGGATAGAATGGGAAGGATTCGGGGATGGGATAGGAATCATGATGGCGTGAGGTGGGATGGATTAGAGATAGAGATAAATGGGAAGGCCTTGGTATGGGGATAGAAAGTGAATGGGAAGGAGTTGGGATGGGAATGGGCATAGGAGAGGAATGGGAAGGGAGGGGATGGGAATGTGAATGAGGATGGAGGTACAGATAGGGATGGGATGCAGACAGGGTCGAAAGGGGCTGGGGTGGGATGGGAATGGTGGTGGGCGGGGGCTGGGGTGGGGCTGTGGGGACAGGAAGGGGACAGCCCCATGCCCACACACAGCACACCCTGCGGGTGATCGAGGCTGCTCGGCCGCCCTTCCGGCACCAGACCAACGTGGCGTACACGCCGATGGCCGCGCTCAAACACGCCGACCCCAGCGGCGCCCTCATCACCGACGCCTTCTACAAGCTGGTGTTCAAGTACGACGCGGTGCTGCGGTTCGGCCTCCGCGCCATCCGCCTGCTCCGCTGGAAGGCGCAGAAGGTCAAGGCGGGCGCGCGGCTCCTGGGCTTCAAATGAGCCCCTGTGGCCCCTGGGCACTGCCCAGCCCATCCCGGGGGCGAGGGCGAGGGGCCGGGACCCGCGCAGGGTTTCGCTTCCCGTTCCCGGCCCGAAATAGCTCCCGCCGCCGCCGCATTAAAACGGGGAGGGTATTTATAAGCAGTGCCGGCTGAGCAACGCAGAGCAGCTTCCTCTGGAAGTGCAGCGGCCGTGACGGGGCTGGGAAGGGCTGGCAGCTGCCCCCTGCCTGCCTCCTGCTCCCCTGGGACACCTGTACCTCCGTGTGACACCCAGGGGACCTCACCCCGTCACCCCCGGCGCTGCTGTGGGGTCGGGAGTGTTCCGTGGTGGGGGGTTCTGTGTCACCCCTGTCTGGCACTGAGCCCTGGGGCACTGGGGCAGCACTGGGGGTGCAGGAGGTGTTGGGAGGGCGGGGAGCAGAGTGTGAGGGGTGTGGTGTGTTCAGAGGGATCCAGGGAGGGCATTTGGGGTGCAAAGGGGGTGCAGGGACCGATGGGTGGGATGAATGGCAAAGACTGGGTGCAGGGTGGGTGCAGGGGAGACCAGCAGCTCACGCTGCCCCAGGGGCTCCCCTCCAGCTCCCGGTGGGTGACAGCGGGGTGGGTTCACCCTGGGCGCTGCTGTGTGGGCGCTTGGCGTGACAGCGCCGGGAGGTGAGCGCAGGGGGAAACCGCAGGAGGCCCGGCATGAATCAGCCCCGCTGCTCAGAAACCTTCCTGGCTCTCCCTGCACCCCCCGGCACGGCCCCCGGAGCCTGGAGGGACCCCCAGCCCCCCCGAGAGGGCTGGATGGCAGCGGCCGCAGCTCCGTGTGCCTCGCACGTGGCCTCTCCGAGCCCCGCCGGCTCCAGGGACCGTGGGGACAGGATGGAGGTGGGGAAGGAAATATTTTTGCATTATCCCCCCTTCTCGCACGAGTTAATGGCAAAGCGGCGGTGGGACCGTGGCCCCGGGGTGATGGCAGCACCTGTGGGACGTGCAGGGGTGACATCAAAGCGGTGACAGTGTTGCTGCCTCCCCCCGCTGTGGTTTCTGCAGATTTGACTAACTTTCTCCGCTTGGGGGGCAGGATGGGGGGGTAGGCGTGACTCTACCCGGGCCCGGGGAGCAACAAGGGGGGGCCCCCGGCACAAAGCCACAGCTGTGGGAAACGGGGCTGAGGGAGGACAGGACCCCCCTCATACACCCCCAGCCCCACTGTATCCCCCAGTGCTCAGGGGAGCAGCAGTGGTGCTGGGGGAACTGAGGGGAGCAGGATGAGCCCCAGCTCTCAGTGCGGGTGGGGGCAGTGGGGTCTGGGGGGAGCAGTGGCAGCCCCAGCCCCGCTCCCGGCCTTGCTCACGGCGGTCCCGGGCAGAGAGAGGGGGGAACAGGGAGCTGCAGTGGGTGAGGGGATCCCCAAGGGGTGGGGAACACCTGGGTTGTGTTTGAGGCTGAGGAGCATCACCTCCCACTTGGAGCATCCTCTGTGGCCATGGAGCGCCACGTGGAGCCCCGCACCATGACCCCCGTCCCACCACGGCCGCAGCCCCGCGGGTGTCGGGCTGGAAGCGCTGGAACCGTGCGGGTTGGAAGCAGATTCTTCTAAAAACAATCGTCTGCTGGGACTTTCCTGTCGCCGGCGTGTGACAATTGCCAGCCGCTCCCCGTGTCCTCGATCCCCCGAGGATTTCGCTGCCAGGTGCCGACTCGCTGCCATGCAAATGTGGCGCCCGATATAACCCGGCTGGAGGGGCAGGTTCGGCTGCTCCCCGGGGGCTTCACTTCCCTCCCGGCGCAGCGAGGGGGGCATCAGGCGTGACACAAACCTGCTGCCCCCGAAGTGGTGCCCCGGTGACAGCCACGGCCCTGTCCCGGTGCTGCAGAGCTCCCCCGCGGCGGTGCCAGAGCTGGGGACACTTCCAATGGCCCTTCCCTCTGTCGCTCAGCGCAGAGGTGGCCGTGCTCACCCCCTGCTCCCCGGATTTGGGAACCCGACCCACGCCAGGGTGGGAAAGCGCCGCCGGGTCCCCGCCGGGCCGGCGCGGGGAGCGTGACTCAATGCACAGCTGGGGAATTGGGACACGGAGGAGTGTGCACTGTGGTGGCAGTGACTCAGTCCTCCCTGTCCCCTCCCGGCACCGTCGGGTTTTTGGGTGCTGGACCGCTCCCCGTGGGAGCAGAATCCGGCCGGGATGCTCCAAGGATGCAGACCAGCACCAGGAAGTTTTATGGGATTTTTTGTGCGTTAGGAAGCGTGTTTCAACACGACGACAGGAGAAACGAGTTCCTCTGTGCTCTATCACGATTACAGCTATCAGCAGATAAGAATCTCTCTGTCACAACACCAACTGAAAGTTTCTGTAAGCCTTTAAAGGGGTTTGGCTCCAGGGAGGAGAAGACTGAGGGGTTTTGGATCAAACCGATTCCTATTAAGGGACGAACCAGCATGGGAAGACGCCGTGGGACTCGCTGTCCCCAGCCCCGAGCCCGCTCAGTCTCACCCAGCCCTCGGAATCTCCCGGTAGCAGCAGGGGGAAGATCCCTCAGTGCTTGTGTCTCGCCCAGGCTGGGAAGGAAGTGAAGGGAAAAGAAAAAAAAAAGGATCCTCTGACTTTCTTCTCGTTTTTTTTTCGTCTCTGTTTCTCAAGCGTGTCCAGCTCTTGCGGCAGAAGGTGTCAGGGGGGAATGAAACAAGCGCGAACAACGTCAGCCTGGTAAAGCAGGTGCTAAAAGGGCCGGGGGTTGGTGTGAGCCTCCACCCTCCGCCGCCGGGATGTTTCCATCTGGCTGCCGCAGCCCCGGCACCCCCGGGAGCCACGAGCCCACCCCGCAGCCCAAGCGTGGGGCTGAGCTGCCTCCACCCCGCAGCTCCGGGGTTAAATTGTTCCTCTATTAACCAAAACTGTCTCCAACACCATTTTCCAGCAGTCAGAGCAGACGATGTTATTTTACACCTCTGGCTGTATCAGTTACTCCACTGAGTGGCTGGTTGTGCTGAGCACAGCCTCCAGCACGGCTCGGCACCCCACGGGGACACAGCCACAGCTTCCATCACACCTGCGGGATTTACAGGTCCCGGGGGTGATGGACACCAGCAGCTCCAGCCCCAGCGTTCATTCCCACTCCTCAGCCAGCTCTGCTGGTCACTTCCCAGCTCTGTTTTCATGGCTGACATTTATTTACTGACATTTTTAAAACTTCAATGAACCCTTAGGCACCAGAGGCTCATTTGGTGCCAAAAGCTCCTTCCCTGAGCACCCCAGCCCACTCTTGGGGTGTAATTCATCAGTAAATGAAGAACCAAATGAGATGGACACATCAAGGCACTGGAAAATGCTTCAAACCTGTTCCAGTCCAAAATAACCAAGCCAGGAACAGAATAAATCAGGCTCCCAACCAGTAACAGTGGTTTTTCTGTCTGTTTTCCCAGAGCTCCTCCAAGCTCAGAGACCTGCCCTGGACCAGCACAGCCCCTCAACATCCAGGCAGGGCCCAGTGGGATTCCCACATTACAAGCCAGCAGCTCCAGGGCAGCACTGTGGGACAGGGGTGAAAGATGGGGTGTGAAGGGACAGTTCAAGTGTATTCTTGGACGAATCCATTACCCAAACCACTTACGGAAAATAAGATTTTTGGATGGCTCCAGGAGGCATTTCTCCTTTCAGAACCTGCCTTTGCCTGCCCTCAAGTCAGGACATCATCATTATTTAAATATTTTATTCATTTATTGACAACTCTTTGGTCTTGAAAACTAAGCCATTGAAAAGCAAGCTTGTCACAAAATTAGAAACTGATAAAGACAACCACAATGTCCTAAAAATGTTGGACTTAAAAATGTCAGGGCAACCTTCTCTTTGTTTTCTGGGAATTCTCTTGCTCCCTTCCCCTCCCTTTCCCTCTGTTTTGTGGACCCAAAAACTTGGCCCTTGGGGCTGATCCTTGGTGGAACTGCAGCCTCCCTCACAGGAGGAGCATTGCTCACATTGTGACATGGATGTTCATTGGGGGAGAGACAACATGCACCTTTGTCATCATGGGGCTCTGGGAAACATCCTAAACCTGCTTTACAGCTCCACACATAACAGCAAAAGAGTTCTCCTCAACCCCAGGGATAGCAGGATTAGCATTAGGAAATGCTGGATTAGCATTTCCACAGCACTCTAGATACTCAGGCACACTGCAGGCTGATTTATGCCTCTCCAGACCCAGCCTTAGTGGGAAAAAATGAATATAAATTTCTTATTTTGTACCTTAAAATTCAGGGAGGAAATAATTGAGCCAAAAGAATTCAGAGGGAGGGATGAATTTCAGTATTTGACCCTCAGTTCTCCAGCCTTCCCTCAGGGAAGTGATTGGATCACCAGGGATAACACAAAAGCAACACAGCTCTCAAACCACACAAGGGATGCAGAAAGTCCATCAGAACACTCCTAACTATGAGATACAAAAATACTTTGCAAACACTAAACCTTCACTCAGCAAAGCCGTTACCAAACCCCTCTCCAGCACAGGGACACCGACACAGCTGCAGGGCCATGGGGAGACTCAAAGAACTGTGGTAAAAAACAGCTTCAAAGGGATGGCACCTGCTCAGGGTGTGGAGCTGCACCTCCTGAGGGCTGTCCTGCTGTGGGTGTGGCTCTCACACACCTGCCTGAGGTCTCACCTGTCCACAGCCAGCCAGGGCCACATGTCCTGCTGTGAGAGCAAGGCAGAGGCACAACACACAGCACAGCTTCATCCTCCTTCTAGGCACCCATCAGAAAGGAGGAACTTCCAGCAATGAAAATTGGGATTTCCTCCAGGCCACGTAGATGAGCCAACCAGTGACCTCACTGGGTATCCCAAAAATATGTACTGTTAAAAAATCCCAACCCCAAATAGGTCTCATTTCTTATTTTCCTCTTATTGAGTAACTTTAAAGAAAGTCAGCAGTGGGGTAAGAAAAATGAAGGAGTGTCACACTCTCGTTAGGGCCTAGAGGAAAAGCTTTGAGGAATTAATAATCCCTCCCCTTTCCTGCCCTTGTTTTCATTGTCTTGATGATGAGCAACTGGGAAGCCATTGGGATTTTTTATAACCAGGAAAAGCTCCTCGAACACACCTCTGACTGTACACCTGAGTGAGCAGGGGAATTGGCATGAAAATATTTTGTGCTGACTTAAAGCAAACTCTATAAAAACAAACACAAGTTAAAAATTGAAAACATCGTAAATGGCTCTGAAGTTTCACAAAAATAAAGTTTGTATCAAAACCAGTCTCTGCTCCTGGTGTTTCCCACAGTCCCACTCACCACAGCAGCCAGGCAGAGATGCTACAGAACACTGAATTATCAGGAAAAACAAATTTTAAAAGTTGCCACCTCCTTGTGACACACTTAAAACCGGCCTAGAAAAATACTCAAGAGATTTCATTTTACTAATTAAAACCCCAACCAACGAAGCCTCCCCTCTGATGGGAAACACATCCTTTGACCTCGGAGAGCCGGTCCTTTCACTTGAGCACAACCCTGTGCTCTCCCCGCGCTATGTGCGAGGAGAACTCGTAGCGGTCGTGGCTGCGGTAGCCGCAGACGTTGCACTCGAAGGGGTCGCGGAAGCCGTGGCAGCCCATGTGGATGGTGAACATCACGTAATCCAGGAAGAGCACGCGGCAGTGGTCGCAGCGGTACGCCCCGATGGCCTCCCCCTCCTTGTTGATGACCTTGAAGGCGTCGCGCGGGCAGATGGCTGGCGGCTTGATGATGTCGTACGGCCTGGGGAAATCCTTCAACGCCTGCAGGCCGTTGCGGGCGGGAGCCGCGATCACCTGGCTCTGGTGGAAGGTGGGGTTGGGCCTCTCCTCGTGGTTGCTGTCAGTGTCTGTGGAGTCGTGGCCGCTGTTGTTCGGGGAAAGGCCCCTGTCGGAGGACAGGCTCTTGTCCCTGAGGTGGCTCTTGTCGGCGTCGGGCGCGGCGCCGTTGGGGACGTCGGCGCGGGGCAGCGGCAGCGGGTACAGGCTGCTGATGACCGGCACCATCTCGGCCGTGGGCGCCGGCGGCGTCTGCACCAGTGGCCGCAGCGCCTCGGCCCCCAGGTAGGTGATGGCGTTGTTGATGGCCTGGTCCATCATGCGCCCGTGCATCATCTCGCTCTCCTTTTCGTACAGGAAACTGGAGTTATAACTGATATCGAAGTTGGGCCGTTTCTCACCTGCAAGAGACGAGAGGTGATAATTACCTGGGTGGGTAAAGAGCTATTTAAACCCTGTGATGACTTTTCTAAAGAAATCTCTGGGGATGGGGCATGATGTGTTCTCTGCTGAAAGAGGCTGTTCTTAGACACAAGTAGCTTTTTGGATTTTTGGAGTTTTTTGTATTTTTTTAACCTCAGGCTTAGGAACAAACTTAGGAAAAAATGAGAGGAGGTGGTGAGGGTACTTTCTGAGAGATTCATCTTTGACAAGTCCTTGGGCACTGAAGTCAGTTTTCCCCACTGTCCTTTGACAACTACAGTTTCCTCTGGAGCATACCTGGCTTCTTGGACCTCTACACAGCTATTCAGGTAATCTAATACTGGTAGATAAAAATAGAGGTAAAAACCTCCCACAGTTAGGGTCATTTGATATGGGGTTAGTGAAAAAAAATGTTTTCCTCTGGGTGTGCTGGGGGTTGGAAAGCTCTTCACTGGACAGAAGTGGAGGAGAGTGCACCTGAAATTCTGCTCACACCTCTCTGGGCACACAGTGCAACTCCTGTTCTCTGTGCCAGCTGCAAGGAGGAAATAAACTGCACCCCAAAAGCACTAAAGACATTTTGGAGGTGAATATCTAGAAATAAGTAACTGAATTCTGTGGTTACTAAAAGCATAAACTTATTCACAGCTTAAAAAAAATACAAAAAAAGACCAGATGAAAGGTTTCACATGCAAGTGACTCGCAAACATTAGATCCACGAATCTCTTAGTTACGGTAACTCGACTGGTGCAGATGTTTATCAGTCACCTGTCAACACCGTGAGTCAATGTGTATGAAACTCGTGGGGTTTCACTGCAGAAACAGAAAACCAGGAGCTCACGTTTCTCTTCTAAAACACTCCAAAAGGTTAACGAACCACAAGAGTGTAACTGCTCCCAGCCCACAGCACCGCTCGCCATCCAGCTTCACATGGAAGGAAACAAAATGCCCGCAGTACTTTTGGGTGACTCATAAAACCAGCTCCAGGCAAGTGAAAGATGTGAATAAATTGGAAATTTAAAGAGAAAAAAAATAGCAACAAAAGCAAAAATAGGCGGGACTCCCTAGAAATTTTGTGTTAAGATTCAGTGTTGTAAAGATAAGAAAATGTGATGTATGATCATAGGATTGTGGAATATCCCAAGTTGGAAGTGACACACCAGGAAACTCCTGAATGATCACTGAGGGTCTTGCAGTGCTCTGTGATTCCACTGTCCTGGTGGATTTTCAGATCCCGCAGAAAAAGGCTCTGAAGAGGGGCCTGGTGCAGAGGTGAAGAGTCAAGTGCAGGGTCTGGTGATCCCTGCCCTTGTGTGGGACTTGTACTGGTGCATACGAGGCAGCTACTGGGGATGGAGATGTGAAAAATAAAGTGGGCGAGACTCCTGGTGCTTGTCTGAATCTCTGCAGAGCCCTCCAATTATAATAAAGGGGTTTTTCTTCCAATCAATAGACTTCATTCAGAGAAACGAGCCAAACAAAGATGCCTTGTTAGTGTATATCCCTGTCCCTGCTTCCTGACTAAATGAGACATCAGCACTCGTTCCCAGATTTCCCAAGGAATCCCTGCACTGGCCTGGCAGATCTGAGCTCTGACAGGGACAGGTCAGAAAGGCACAGGAGTCAGAGCAAGGTCGGACAGCCTGCTCCTGAAAACATCCTTCCCAGAGATGCAGAGGGCTGAGGGGGAAATGTTTTCACATGCAATTTAACAAGAAAAATCACAGAAGTCTTAGAAAAACAGTAAGTTTCAAAAATAAGTTATTTTGTGCCTTTAGGTGATCTGTGATGGGTTCTCCAGCTTCTCCACACAATCACCTGTGTGTGCAGTGCTAGTTCATGGCATCCAGCACTAGCACAAATCCCAGAGGATCTGGGCCACACAGGAACTCATTGGCTCACAGAGGAAACCCCAAACCCACTAGTTCTTCACGTTAGGCTTATGCTGAGGGGGTGCATCCTGCTGCAGACGTGTTTAATAAAATCATAAAGGTCAGACTGGTGGTGATTGCACAATGAGAGAGCTGAAAAAAAGCTAAAATAGAAGAACCTAAAGGATTACAAACCCATTTGTATTAGTATTGCTTTTTGAACCACAGCAAGACATGTAAGGGCCGAGCCCCGGTTTGAATCCTGAGCGCTCAGATGGAGTGTGCTGTGTGGCTATGCAGTGAGGTGACCTTTAGAAAGCCACACTAATGTAAAATAAAAAAATAAATGAGACCAGTTTTCATAGATGAAAGGCCAGTGCTACCCACCAAACCCACTAAGAGCTCCATTACCTTCAAAAAGGGAGTTAGTTTCCTGTGAGGATGGATCCAGCTGCACAGCTTTGCCTGAATATATCTATTTGCACAGCTTTACCTGGATGGATCCATCTGCACAGCTTTACCTGGATGGATCCAGCTTACACACCTTTAACTGGAATGAATCCATCTGCACAGCTTTGCCTGAATAAATCCAGCTGCTCACCTTTACCTGGCTCTGGAGCTGGTGCACCCCATGCCAAGGCTTTGGCTGCAGCAGCTGTGGGAGCCCTACCTGCCCTCCCAGCCCACATCTCTGCCACACGGGCCCCACTCAAAGGGTGAACTTTATATTGAGCCATAAAAAAAAAAAAAAAGCACTTTTTACCTTATATAACCCTTCAAAGAGCACAAATAAGGCTTCATCAGCACCAATATTATATAACTGCTGACTAAGGGTTTTCCTTAGGACACAGGGTTGGTTGTATTTTATTTTCTTTAAAGGCAGGTTGATGAAGTAAGACTGGCCAAGAGGGTCAGGTGTTCACTGAAACCCAGAACCTGCCCAACTAGTATTTAAGATCCCAAACATGCAAAACTCTGATCATGTACAATTAAATGCAAAGAAAATACTATGGAAACATCTGCTTGCTTAAATTACCACAAGAAAGGATTTGATATTTTTTAATCATAGACAAATTTAAGAGGATGACTAAGAGAAATCCAATACTCTTCTGTCTTTAGGCCTTATTCCACATATGAATCCTGCAGGAATCTTCAGCTCCTGCTGAGAAAACATTAACCTTCCTGTTCTTTGCCTCTTCTACATTCTAGCAGAGAACATTTCAGGTACATAGGTACAGAAATGGCACATGGAAACACATAAAATATATTTATAAATCACCTACATAAAGACACAAGGCACAACAGTAGCTTCTATCTAGTTTAAGCAGCCAACAGAATAAATTATTTTTATTTTAATCAACCCCTTACAACAAACCACTAAAACCCCATGACAAAAATCAGTGTTACTTTATTCTTTTGTATTAGATGTTAAGCTTGAGCAGGATATTTAAAAGAAGCAGAGGCATTGTACTGTTTGTAACCGACCCACACGTATTTAACTGTTGCAGATGAAAAGGGGTTTTGTTCTTACCAATAAATTTCTGAGGCATTGAGCTTTTTCTCTTTGCCACGTTGCTTGCTAGCCTGTCCAGCACAAGGGCTCTTTCAGTCCCCATCTCTGCCTTGATGTGCCTTGCCTCCACGCTGGCTACGTTGGAAAATGTGAAAAGGAAGGGAAAAAAGAGAGAAAAAAACACAACACGTAGGTGAAAAGGAAAAAAAAGAAAGATAAAAAAAAAAAAAGGAAGATCTGACTGGTTTAATCACCAATCAGCCACATAACTGGAGGAAACAGTTTGGAGATATAATGCAAAGTTGGTTTTGCTTTTTCTGTCATTCCTGCTCTCTGGGCACCCGCTGTGGTCAGTGGCAGCACAGCCCTGAGCTCACTCAGGGGGGAGCACAAACCAGAACTCACCAGTGAGAGGAAGTAAATGAACTGGCTGGAAGGTTGGTTAAATTGCAGATGGAGAGAGAAGCTCTGCTGGCCTTTCTTTTTTATTCTGAGTAAGGCTGGGTGACACCTGCACATTCAGTGTTTCGAGCTGCAGGAGGAGATACTCAGTGCTCTTGCTTAACTTTTCAGATATCAGTCATAGACGTCTTAACGAATCACTAAGAAACTTGCATGATATATATCAGTGTTCCAGTAAAATAAAAGCAATAAAACCTTTCAAAATTCAAAATTTCTAGCTCTTTTTTTCTCATATGTTACTGCTGCTTAATAGTTTTTCCTAAATGCTACAGCTAAAACTAACAATGAATATTTCCTCTGTCTTTAAAACTTACAACATCCCAAATTTCTAATTTTTGGAAAAATACCTGTGCCCTGTGATGACTCCCTTGGGACTGGGCCAATTAAGGCTTTTCCCATTTTCCAGAGCTCTCTTCAGCTGTGCTAAGCAGTGCCCAGCACTGCACAGAAGCTGTGCTTGCTCTCAGCTCCTGGAGGCTGCAGAGCTGGAGAGCTGCCACCTCATATCACTACTACCACACTAATACTGATCATAACTGCTGTGGCTTCCCCCCAAACCCTACTCACACCTCAGCAACACCCATCTGGACTGGTACTTTTATGTCAAAAATTCTAATAAAGAGGGAAGTCTTTGCTAAGAGTAGCAGGGATCACTGTGCTGAGAACTGGACACATCTTAATGGACTGCCCAAGCCTGTAGGAGTTGGGATTCACAGGCTGAGGACAATGAGTGATTTACTTTCCCAAGGTGATGTAAAAGGTTGGATCTCACTGTGAAAGAGTCCTGCTTGCTGTGTTCCTGTACATACACCAACATATCTAAATATAGAATCATGGCAATGTGGAATTATCTGAGTTGGAAAGGACCTTGAAGATCATCCAGTGCCACCTTGAAGAACTTGCACTGTCCCAGGTTGCTCCAAGCCTCATCCAACCCGGCCTTGGACATTTCCTGGGATGACACAGTCACAGCTTCTCTGAGCAACCTGTGCCAGGGCCTCACCACCCTCACTGGGAAGAATTTCTTCCTAACATCCCATCCAACCTTGCCCTCTGGCAGTCTAAAACATTGTCCCTTCCCCTGTCACTCTCTGCCTGTATAAAAAAAATCCTTCTACCTCCTTTTTAGAAACCCCTTAAGGCACTGGTAGGCCAAAATGAGGTCTCCCTGAATATATGAAATATAAGTAAGAGACAAGTAGTGCCAGAGAAAAGCAATAAGAGCACTCTGGTATCACTTCAGTCCTGCTAAACACAGATTTATCAAGTATCAGACTTAAATTTCTGTTTGCCCAGTAGAGCAAGTGCTGAAAGTGCAGCTTCATCCTTCCCAGCTCTGTGCAGCCTTTCCCTGAGCATTTCAGTCTGTCCTCTGTACCTGTTTGTCAGTGCTGCTCCTGATAACACGAGTTTCAGTCAGCACAAACCATGACTCACCAAACCTCAGCCAGAACTATTTGTTCATGTTTGTTCAGCAGTTTGAAAACGAAAAGTGTTTCAGAGGTACTTGGTGCCACAAACACCAGCTACAAATGTGAGTCAGGGAGGATGGGACAACAGGGCCTGGCTCCACTGGGTCACAGTCCTGGGACCTTGGGAGGTACGAGACAGCCAGACCTGTGCAGGGCATGACATGCCTTGGAGGTAATAACACATTGCTCTCCTAGTCTCAGCTCTATCCCAAACTACTCCAGTGTGTTTGGAGGTTCACATAAATGTATTCATCCCTGCTCCCAGCATGAAATACCCAGACACGATGTAAGAGCTGCACCAAGTGAGACAAAACACCAGGTTAAGGTGATACTCTGAGGGGAAGGGAGGGGGGTAGAGTGTAATCATCTGCTTTGGCTTGGGCCAGAAGCTCTAGTTTGGTCTTCACAATTATAGGGTTTTTAATTTCAGGACTTCAGTTTAATTCTTATGCTCCAAAGCCTGGAATATGCATCTTTATATTAACTTTAAATGACTGTAGTCCAAGGTTTGAACTATCCCAAATCCCAAAGCCTCATGATCTTGGCTGGATCATTGCACAAGTCATTTACAACAGTAATCTAAATTTTAAAAACCCCAACAACTCTGAACAAAATAATACTGTGTGCTGTGTACTCAAAAATGTACTTTTCTCCTTGTAAAGAAAAAAGAAAGAAAACACAATTCACCTATATCATAAAAGCAGCTCCCTGGTCCCTACCAGTTCTTTGTTTTTCTGATTTTGTTGTTCTAGTTCTTCTTTTTCTCAGTCTTTACCTCCAGGTGCTGCACTCTGAGGACCCATGGGTTGCTCTAGTAAAGCTTTAATTCCACATTTTCAGAGTTTTTCCCTATCCTGACTGGACTCAGTGCAGAGCTGCTGTTGGCTCTCCCAGCCCCAGGAGCTCACTGGAAGCTGCACGTAGCACATCAGAGATGACTTGTCAACGTTATTTATGTGCCACCAAGGGAACTTGAATTGTTAAATTAATGTCAGGAGGGCAGATGAGGGTTTCCTGCAGGGATAACAGAGTCTTTCCTCAGAGGAGATCTGCAGAGACAGTAACTATTGACCTACATAACATGTTCTGGGACTTCTGTAGAATCAATCTTGCAGCTTCATGGTTCTCTGCCCTTTTATTTTAGTGCTGAAAAAGGTCTTTGCTTTCACATTAAGATTTTTTGACTCCTTGCTACTGGCTATCTTTTCCTAAACAAAAAAATAATCTCTATTTATAGGCCACAAAAGGTCTTTGATGGCATTTTCACAACCCAGCCTTAGGGAAACAATGTCTGCTCCCAGTAAGATGAAGGTGGTTATACAGGTTCTCACCCACAACACTGCTCTCTGTACCCAGAAACTAACTGAAAGTTCTCTCATCCAACTTTTTCTTCTGGATCACATATTAAACAATCCAAGAATAATATTTAGCATTTAGGAAACAGTTTTTTAATCACTCCAACTTCTCTAAAGGCTTCTCAAATATGGAGTAGTAATCACACCCTCTGTCCCTCTTCAATTATCCTCCCTCTGGATGATTCCACTGCACTTGGTGATTTAAAGAACTTATTTTCTTACTGTAACATGTATCTAAAAATAAAATTCAGGCTGGACTAACAAAAATTATCAAGTGTTTTTGCTCAAAATTGCATTGAGAAAAAAAAAAATACAGAAAATCCAGACTTCCAAAGCACTGAACATACAGCAGGAATCTCGGGTTATCCTGCAAGCTCAGGGCTTTGATGGCTCAACTGCAGGGCCAAAAAGCAAAAAAACCCTCTGAGGATGCTGAAAGAAGCTCTGCAGCTCACATAAATCCCTTTGTCCCTCTTGGTAAAATCAGATCAGTGACTCTGGAATGGGAAGTTGAGCTCCTAAGCATGGAATTTTAAAAGGTATAAAGATGGGATTGATCTCCCCATGTTTAGAGCTGGGTGTCCCCCTCCTGCTCAGCAAGCAGCAGGGCTGAGGATGGTGTTCCCTGACCCCCCTGAGAGGTGTCTGTGCTGCTCCCAGTGCTGCTGCGTGTCTCAGTGTACATTGCAGGTGTAATCCTGCCTGGATAAAACACTTCCAGAGTGTATCCATTCTCCTGCCACTGTTAATTATCCATTATGAAGGACTCTTTATGCTGTCTTGTGAGTGCTGGGTGAGGAGCCACCTCTCCAAACTCTGCTGTCCCCTGGCCACCATGGGTTCACTGAGTGGTTTGGGTTGGGAGGGACCTTAAGGCTCACCTTGTACCACTCCCTTGCCATGGACAGGGACACTTTTCTCTAACCCAGGTTGTTCCAAGCCCTGTCCAGCCTTGAACACTTCCAGAGATGGGACATCCATCTGTGGGCCACCATGTCACCTTGCAGCTGGAGGGAGAGTGGCTGCTGTCTCAGCCCCAGCACCAGCACTCACCCTGCACTGAGCTGTTCCCATAGTGTGGTTTCTGCCACACCAACCAATGTGAGCACAATTTTTAGAATGTGCAGATATTGTTAGCAAAGCCCTCAAGTACAAAGCTGAAATTAGAGGCATTGCTTCCTGTAGCATCTCTGTGTGGTCACTCAAGAAGGGAGAATGGAACAGAGCTGGGTGATTGTGCAATGAGAACAATGTGAGAGAGATGGTTATCAGGGACAATGTTTCAACTTCATTGTTACATGAAACTTCTCTTTTAGAAATATTCCCACATTTGGAAATACTTCCAAATTTGGAATATGCAAGCGTGGCCACTAAAAAGCAACTAGAATGGTTACTACTGTCCTGATGCTTTTAAATATTTTAATCAATTAGGAATGATGGCATGTAGAGCACTTTTGTGTCTAAAGACAGCTCCATGTGAGAATCATAGAACTGTGGAATAGTTTGAGTTGGAAGGGATCTTAAAGTTCATCCAGTTCCCCTCTCCTGCCATGGATAGGGACACCTTCCCCAGACCTGGTTGAGAAGCTTGAGGGAAACTCAGAAAAACACCAAAATTCAAAGTGGTGCAGAGAAGTAGGGAAAGGGTCAGCAATGGAAAGAGGATGTTTACTAAACACAAATGCAAAGTGCTACACTTAGGGAAAAAAAAAAAAGGAACATAGTAAATGACCTCCTGAGAGTCTTTCCCTCTCCCTGGTTCTGTCACCCAACATCCTGTTGATACCAGGGAATTGGATGGAAATGCCCCAGGAGTTCCCATTTTTCGTAAAATTTCCTACTTCTCTAACAACACTGCAGTATGTGTAAGGGTTGAAGGTCTCCAAGGCAGGGGAGCAGTCACCTCTGGGCACACTGGGAATTTCCATTCCCTGTGAGCAGTGAAGGCTGCCTGCAGTGCTGCAGCAAGGACTGCACAGCAGGCTTGGGATAAGGGGGAAATGTTGCTGTTCTGAAATGCATCTAAAGCATAGTTTAGATTAGAATAGTTTCAAAGCAGAAACCTGCAGCAGGTCTCATGCTTTCCAGTTTCAGGGGTGGACATGTTGGGTGATTGCCCTGATGTGAATGTGTACTGTAACACAAACCACAGTTATAATGTGTAAGGGTTCTCAGGAAACCCCAAACTTGCTGATGAGCTAATAACCTGTTACTTTTGCTAATGCTCTAAGAAATATGCCGCTTGCTGACAAGAACAGAGCCTCTCCCCAAAACTATAGAACTAATAAAAACCTATATGAAACACTTTGTTAAATCATGGTTCTCTGAGAGTCTTCCTGAGTGTGTCACTAAGCCTGAAATACCTACTCAGTCTGCACAGCATCAGGGTTCCTGTACCCAAGGTTTTCATCACGCACCAATGGCTCTTCACACTGATTTTCAGGCCTGGTTTGTGATGATTCCTGCAGAATCTTGTCCTTTACTGTTGTTGATAGAGTTATTAGGAGGAAATTCCTCCCAGTGAGGGTGGTGAGG
>WBND01001485.1:50070-104366 GCA_013398595.1 Tychaedon coryphoeus
TGCTCAAAGGAGCCCTTTACCTCTCACTCCCTCCTAAGCTGATATGTCAGTGATTTTTGGGATACCACTCCCTTTTCATGTCCTAGATCCAGGCTACTAAAACTGCTGCAAATTCTAACAGTTGCTATTCTAAAGAAAAGGAACCATCAAACACTGAGACAGGAGCAACAGCTGTCAACAACTCATCCTGTAAAAGGCACCACGTAACAGCATTAATGTAGGAATAGTTTAACTCACTGAGCATCACCTCCAGAACTGCTGGGTACAAGGTATTTTAGATGTTTTACACCAAGTAACTGTTAGAGAAAAAATTATTAAAATAAAACCACTCTCTAACTGCCTGCCTGAGGGCTACGATGAGCCAGCCCCTTTAGAACATTATAGCCCCTCAGGTTACTGGAAAGGAGCGTAGGAAAAGCTGCTGTCAGGCTGTGGGTTAACAGCTCACCAGATGCCCTTTTATAATCCCTGTAATGTACTGAAACCCCAAAACCACTGCAATGTGATAAACTCACCAGCCTCACACATGCCAGCGTTCTGCAGGTAAGTCCGGCACCGCTCCTTGTGCTCCTCTAACGAGCTCCTCTGCTTGTAGCTCCTTCCACAAAACTCACATTTGTAAGGCTTCTCCACTAGAAAAAGAGACAATAAAAGAATTTAAATAACCACAAGAGACCACTGAAACACTGTCTTGCTTGAAGCCTGATGGCTATAGCATTGTGCTGGTGGGGGACAGCACCACACTGCTGGTCTTGATTAAAT
The DNA here is from genome assembly GCA_013398595.1 of Tychaedon coryphoeus. Lineage (NCBI taxonomy): Eukaryota > Metazoa > Chordata > Aves > Passeriformes > Muscicapidae > Tychaedon > Tychaedon coryphoeus. The sequence continues at coordinate 50,833 of WBND01001485.1, forward strand.
CAGAATCTCATTTATCCTTGGCAGACAAGTTCATTTTTGACTTTGATTCTTTGTGAGGTTGAACTTTTTTTTCTGTACAGAGCAGTGCAGCGATAACATCTATCATTTATAATCAAGGTTTTCTTTCTGAGCCCATGTAGAACACAGAATACAGAAAAATTCAAGGGCAAGCACAGCCTGGCTCCTGCAGAACAGGGGCAGCTAAGATCGAGTTATACCTGGCTTGTTATTCAAGTCACCTCAGCTCTGTGCCTCCATTTCCCCATCTGTAAAATGGACAGAACACCCTATCAGGCTTGAGAAGAAACATCTGTTGAGCATTTTAAGAGATTCAGATGAAAGGCACTACACCACAGTGAGGTGGCAATAGATTCATCTGCCTGGGATTGTGCTCCTGGAGCTTTCCTCACAGCTCAGAATGGCATGGGAGGAAGTCCCAGCAAAGCACGTCTCACACTCTCCTCAAGTTCAGAGCTTGCTGGCACAGCCAGCTCCACTCGTATGAAAATGAGCTGACAAGGTGGTCATGGGTCAAAGATTGGACTTGATGATCGTGGAGGTCTTTTCCAACCAAAATGATTCTGCGATTCTGTGAAAAAAACGTGGATTTATTTGAGCAAGCAGGTTTGTGGGCTGGGATACGGATTCCCATGGCCACTCTCTGCACAAAGAGCAGAGCCAGTCCCAAGCTGGCTCCAGGAGCAGCAGTGAGTGGTCACTGCTCTGCGTTGAGCCTTCCACAGGCTGAGCAAACCTTGCTGACTGTCTTTTCCACACCGAGTGTCCCAGTGACACACATCCAAAACACATGGAGTGCCTGTGAAGTCACTTACCAGAATGTGTCCTTAAGTGACCCGTAAGCGCATCCCTCCTTTGGCAGGCATAACTGCACAGGTGACACTTAAAAGGTTTTTCCCCTGTGTGTAGTTTAATGTGGCGGAGGAGGTTTCCCTTCTGAGTAAAGGAAGCTCCGCACTGATTACACTGGAATGGCCGTTCACCTTAAAATGACATACAGAAAAGGACATTTAATGGTTACGTGGGTATCATGCTGTCCTCTGCCTTTTTGGAAGAGGAAAGAATGAGATATTGGATTGATTTCTTTCTATAGAAACACACAGAGTGTGACTTCAGTGGGAGGGAGGTGCAGCTCTGGTGTCAGAGCTGCTCGTAGCATATGTAGGACTATGGAAAACACTGCACAGTTCTTCCATGGAAAGAAGTGCTCCGGAGGAGGCTGATTCCAACAAGCCAGCAATTTTTAGAAGGAAAAAAATGTCTTATCTTACTGCAGGCTGAAACTTAAGATGCTCACTGGTTTGTTGCCAAAGTATGGCACAGAGAGAAATTTATACACAGACTGAAAATGGCAGCACAAAACCAAATAAAATTTTGCTTTGTGCCAGAAATACTGCATTACATAGTGCCTTTCATCCAAAATTCTTAAAATGCCTCACTAACTTGCTTTTAATAATATTCAATCTCGATAAGAAGAAAGGTGGGTAAAGCGAGGCACAGAACAGTGCGTAACTTGATAAAGATCACATGTGGTGTCAAGGACAGAACAAGGAAACCCTTGTTTTGTATCCTTTTTTAAAATAACTAGTCTAGATTAAAAATTATCATCTTTTCAGTACTCCAGCTCTTACAAGAACAACAGAGGGATATTTACCAGTGTGGCTACGCTTATGAACCATCAAGACATTGAGGCTAATGCAGGCTAATCCACAGATATCACAATTCATCTTTCCACTAGCTGGCCTGACGTTGTCATATGAACCCGAGTGTCTTTCCAGTTTAATGCTCTCATATTCGTTATATTCTCTGGGATATGTGTAAGGCAGTTCGGATTCTTCCATGTTTTCCATAGGCTCGGAATTTAAAGCACTCTCCTCTCTTTCACTGTATTCACCTTTCACTTTAATCACATCATCTGCAGGTAAAACAAAGCACAGGAGTGAAAAAATGGCTAATCTTATGCACAGTGAAATACCTTAGGAAAAAAATGCACTAAAAATTATATAAACGACAGTATCAATCTTCCTAAAAGTTTTACTGAAATATGCAGATGAAGAAACAAAGTTGAGATGTGAAACTTCATTGCTCATGGACACTTAGTGATACTCACAGTGAGATAACCCTTGAAAGCAATTAACCTTCCTGGTAATTATCTTTAATGGAGAATTTCCTTCTACAGATTATGAAAGTATAATACAGTACAAAGGTCTTCTGAAATTACTGGCCAGGATTCAAAAGAAAACACTTTTTCACACCACTCACAATTATTATTTTTACAGAAATCAGCATTTCAGGTTGCTTCTGTGAATTGGAAACACACAAAGACACAAGAAGAGTAATTATATCTTATAACTTATGGATATCTTGTGGAAACTCTGGTGCTTGGAACCAGAGCTAGGCTTGGTGCCTAGGAAATATGTTTGATCAGTGTAGGACTCCCAGTTTTTCCATGGGATAGATTCTCACTAGTTAAACCTAATCAATAATCCAAATTTTCATTTGCAAATGACAGTTTTTATCCATAGCTCTCAGGCTTGTGAGGAGCAACTAATAATCTTGATTTATTATGTGATAAAACTAGCAGAGGCAGGGTAAGGGTTTCCTGATAAATAAATGTATCCCAGAAATGTCAAAAGTTTTGTCTGAAGTAATTTTGTGAGGATGTGGCAAAGAACCTGGCATCTCCTGAAGGATCAGCATCCACAGCCTTCAAACAGGTTCCTGGACCTGTAGCCAGTCCAGAGGAATCCAAAGGCATTGCTTAAATGAATGCAGCTCCGTGGCAAAGATGGGTGTAACAGGCAGCTAATGATTTACTAACAGAGTAAAAATGCAAGCAAATTGGTCACACTGTATAAACAGCTCATGAATCCAAACTTCAGGTGCTGAATTTCCTTTCCACAATTAACTTCCAACACTACCAGCACTTCCATTAAAGTCCTTAATAATTGCCAGGACAGCTTTTTTCTGCTTAAAGCTGGCTGAGAAAATTGAGGCTGTTCAGCCTGGAGAAGAGAAGGTTGTGTGGAGAACTCACAGCACCTTCCAGTGTCTGAAGGGGTCACAAGGCAGCCAGAGGGAGACAATTCGTCATGAGCTGGAGTGACAGGAAAAGAGGGAATGGCTTTAAGGTGAAAGAGGGAAAAATGAGGTTGGGTATGTGGAAGAAATTCCTCCCTGTGAGGGTGGGGAGGCTGCCCAGAAAAGCTGTGGCTGCCCCTGGATCCCTGGAAGTGTGCAAGGCCAGGATGGGGCTTGGACCAACCTGGGAGAGTGGAAAGTGTCCCTGCCCAGGGCAGGGGGTGAGACTGGATGGGCTTTAAGGTCCTTCCAACCCAAGCCATTCCATGGTTCTCTGACAAGAGACAGAAACTCAAGTTGTGCCTCAAGCTGCTGAGTGAAGATGAGCACCACGAGATTCACCACACAGCTTCCTGTTTGAAAGTCTTGTTCCCTGGCCACCTGCTCCTCCCTCCAGCCGAGGGTTAGACAGTTCAATCTGGCACTGAATCACTTGTCCTTTCTCTGAAGTACAGAATATGAGCTGCTGAATATGTATTAGCTCTGGTTCTGAATAATAAACCACATCAAATACCGAGAACAAACAATGGGTGGCAGTGAAAATGAGGTGGCAACATAAAAGCAAAGAAAAAGAAAGATCTGGCAACATAAACTTTCATGAAATCAAAAATTTCAGCCACACTTTAGGGAGAAAATCACTCCTCTGTCCTAACTGATTGCATTAAGCCATGTCAATGGGTGGAGCAAATAGGTGGGTGATGGTTTCTTTGTCCTACACAAGACCCCACAGTAGTGTGGAAAGCTCTGAGATCCCTCTTGTGCTCTCCTTGGATGGGATGTTGATGGAAGAGCAGAGTTTTCTCCCATACTGTGTGTTTTTATCCCCTGTCCTGTAAAATATGTAGATTTTGCTGTTGGGACTTGCTGCTCCAGTCTTGGACGAGTTCAAGTGGGTTCAGGTGTTTGCTCAGAGGCTCACAGGGAGCTCCAGATTCACAAAAAAATTGACTGTTTTTCTTCATGGATCCTTCAGTGCCAGTTCTGCTTCACATCCCATGGATTCCTGCTTCCACAGGTCCATGGCTTCCTCTGCAGCTGCCTTCTGCTGCCAACTACATGTCCAAGTATGTGAAGGTGATCTTGCTATCAAGACTCCTTCAAAATTAGTTTATACAACCATTTCCATCATTCCAAGGAACAATGATTGCCAGCTGCTGAAAGCAGATTTCAACACCCGTCCCTTTCCCAGGAAAAAAAAAAAGTCTTTTTGCTTGGTTGGTTGGTTGTTTTTTTCCCTCTCAAAAGGAGGCTGCTCCAAAATAATTTGCTACATCCTGCCCAGCATGGTAAAAGGAAGTACCCAGTGCAGCTGCACCTTGTTGGTGCTTTCAGAAACAATTTCAATTCCCACTTTCTACTCAACGTCTCACCTTTCATCTGCATCACACGTGGTTGTTGAGCAGAGGCCAAGCTGTGACCTCCAGTGGAGGCTTCTGTGCCATTTGCTGCTCTTTCTCACCACAGTTCTTGGCTCACAGCTCCAGAGCTGAGCCAGGGGCTGTGTGGCACAGCTGGGGACTGGTTTGAGCCCCCCACAGAACATCCTTGGGGACTGGTGCAAACTGGGCAAATCATCATCTAATCCCACCATGGAAAATAATCAGTTTCCATACTGCACCTAAGGCTTGTGTTTCCTTGTAGTAACAGAGGAGGATGCACCTGGGTTTTGATCCATCACTGCCTCTGCAAAAAACAGGGGTCATTTCAGCTGTCCATGACATCCAAAATCTGAGTGTTTTCTGGAGGTATTTGAAGGACTTCCACAGAAAAATTCACCTTCTGATGGCTGAGACTAGGAGAAGCAACAAGGGAAGAAGCTTTTTAAACCCAAATACAAATTAGAAGGGTTGGATTTTTTTCACCTGTTATGGTTTAGGGGCTAATTCACCTCCTGACAAGAGGCAGCTTTGGTGCAAAGCAGACTGAGGAAAAGATAGCTTGGTATAGGTTAGACTAAAATTAACCAGGTGATTGCAGAGTCTGGAGCCACCAGATTACTTTTTTGGCCCAGACTTTTCTCTGTACTGGCATGCACAGGGAATACCATGTGATCAGGAGATTGGCAGCTGTGTGGAAGGTTTATATCTGTCACTTAAAAATCATATCAACAAACTTTATTAGATCAGGGAGTTTCCAGGCTGGTCTGCCTTAATCAAGAGGAAGGAAGCTGTGACTTCATGTAGAATAGGGAAATTTAACTGAGGAAAAACACAATTATCCCTAAAAACACTAACAAAGTTCCCACAGTGGAAAAAATAAGTGCTATCATGTCTTCTATTAGGCAAGTAAAGAGGTTGTAAGAGAAAAAAAAAGCATTCATGGAGTCCAAGCCAGGGAACTATTTTTCTTGAGGCAGTTCATGGAGTTAATATACACTGAGAAAAAAAAGCTGCAGCTTTTACAGAACAAAGTGCTGCTGTGATGCATTAAGGCTGATGCACATGGTTTCATTTCCTGGGGAGATGATTACAAGATGAAAGACATACTCCAGAGTAATATTTTTGTTTCACCTGAAACACTGTAAAAACAATGGGTTCTGGAAAAAATCCAAAATAAAGCTGCGGTGGCAACTTCAGACTGAGTCACCACCCAAACAGTGCTTGTGTGTGCTCTATAAAATGATAGAATCACAAAGGGTTTGTGTTGGAATGACATTAAAGCTCATCCAGTCCCACCCCCTGCCCTGGGCAGGGACACCTTCCACTCTTCCAGGTTGGTCCAAGCCCCATCCAGCCTGGCCTGGGACACTCCCAGGGATGGGGCAGCCACAGCTGCTGTGTGCCAGGGCCTCCCCACCCTCACAGGGAGGGATTTCTCCTGCATATCCAACATGAATTTCCCCTTTTTTGGCTTAAAGCTATTCCCTCTTGTCCTGTCACTCCTGTTTCTGAAGCAGAGCCCTTCTCTGCTTTCTTTTAGGTCCCTTCAGATATTGGATGGCTGCTCTGACATCTCCATACAACCTCTCTTCTCCAGGCTGAAAATGCAGAAATAAAAACATCGAGAGAGCCAAACAATTAGGGCAAGTTGGAGAGTTTCTGAATCTTAGCTGTTTTCTCTAGGAGGAAGTTTCAGAAGGAAAGCCCCTCAAATTTAATCTGAGACTCTGGCATCAAATACAGAGGAGAGAACATAAGTTTTGTCCTGTTTTTAAGCAAAGTTTACCAGGAGCGATCGGGAAAGCACAAGGAATTAAACCCAGAAGCTATTAAAGACAACGGCAGGAAAGGGTGATGTAGCTCAAGTGTTTTACAAGGAGTGGGGTCATAATCGTGAAATCCTCAGCACATGCAAAAAGTCAACTGGGTAACAAAGAAACTTAATCATCTTAATGTGGCATTTTAATGATGCTGCTGATTTGCTGTGCCAATTCAGAGATAATGAGCCCCTAATGCTACAGATGTTCAGCCAGACTAAAGGAAAAAAAAAAAAAAAGGAAAAAGGAAAGCTTTTCTTGTATGCCATTTCCTAACTATCCAATTAAACAAATTGTGAAAGCATATAAATAGTTTACCAGGTTTTGACAGCTGTTAATGGGATTCAGATGCCGAGGAACAAGAAGGGAGTCGATACGGGGCATATTAGAGGCTTCTTGTGACTACCTGGGTTTGACAGGTATTAACTGATGATTCATCACCCTTATCCCCACAAAACCCTACAGACACATGCCAGAGCTGCTCCCCTCCCAGAATGAGAGACTCCTGTACCTAACTCAGCCTGAGACAGAGAGTGGTGAAGCTGAAAAAGTCAGCGGAGTTTCCAAATTCAAGGCAGAATCCTGTGTGTTTGTGAAAAACACCTCAGCAATGGAATCAACACACTGGGGGCAAAGGTAAGTCATGAATAAAAAATTTCCATATTCCTTGCTGAGTAAAGAGAATAGTACATCCCATAAAAATTATAAACCAGTGGAAAGTAATTAAAATAAACAATGCTATGCCTAAGTTTTTTTCCTCAAACCACAAGAAGAAGACAGTTGTGTGTATATACTGAGAATTTGGAGACTGTAACAAATGGGGAATTAAAAAATGTGAAGTGACACAATAGCAACATGAGATTTATTTTTTTTTAATGAGGCAACACTATCAGAGTTAAGAGAACTTTTCTCCAGGTTTTACTTCTACCCCACTGCAGATATCCATCTAGGGAAGGGAAAGGATTTCAAGCATTTTTGGCCCACCCTGATTTGTTTTCCCTCTGACTTCAGCCTGGGAACCCTTTTTCCTAACAGCTTTTATGAGATCATTGTTTGCCAACAAAAAAGAGCAATCACCTCACAGCAGAATTAACTTCCAGCCACACAACCAGGACATGGTGACATCTTGCAGGGTGCAGACACTGGGCCTGTCCCATTTCTTGGGTCCTTTTTTGTGTCACTACAGGCCAAAGCAGAGATTCCTGCATTAAAAGGCCCAAATATTGCGTTTGTTTCTTGGTTATATTGGCTTTGGGTTTATTTTATCTTTGTGCCTTTTAGTATTTCCTTAGTACTGTTCTTCAATAGTCATTTTTATACAAAAAACCTAGTAATTATTTTGTTTAGGTACTTTGTTAAGCGGACGTGAGTGGTAATTCCTAAATGACCCAGTGCAGAATGCACCTGGTGGAAATTTTATTTCTAAATATAGGAGAGAAACTTTCATCATTCCCCTTTGTGGAGTGCAGGCTCAATGGTAATGAGTCTCCTTGGTTTTATTGTGACTTGAAACAAAAATAGAAACAAATCAAATTGAAATGCAGCACTGAGAATTGGAAAGAAAATAAAAAAAATCAGCCAGGCATCATTTTCCAAGTGCTCAGATGTGTATTTTCTACTTCATTAATACCAGTGCCTCTCTATCATTAAAGCATAGTGTAATTTATCTGGTTGTACAATTAATTGCAAAATAACACCAACCAAACAACACACGTCGTTTCCAAGCTCATGTGAGTGAGGAAACATGAATTATGTAACTGGTTCTTCAAGCATCTTACTTAAAACAATGATTTTTCTTATAAAGATTAATATTCCTGTGGACATATTTGATTTTACACACAGTATTTCCCCCCTATTATCATTTTCTGCCTAATCATATTCTAATGTTTTCCTTGGATTTTCATTCAAAAGGTTTCCAAATTATGTTGAAGTTATATGAACAGAAATAGGGGTAAAGGAGAAAAGTTCCTCAAAACTGAGTGTTCCCAAAGCTGGAGTAAAACAGGACAAATTGCACAGCAACACTGTGCAGTGCTGGATTTAGAGAAGGAAATTATATTTAATTTAATTTAACTGCATTTAAATGCTCTTAAGTGAACCTACAAACAGAATTTGGGGAAGCAGAATGACCTTCCCTGGGACAAATTGGTCTAGGGGCTGGAAAACTGTGGTTAGTGTATGCTGAAACTACCATGGGGTTTTATTTAAATTTTAAAATGTGGCAATAATTTGCCATTTTTACTCAACTTTCTACACCCCCAGTGCCAGAGGGGAGCACAGAGGGAATGCCATCCCACATGCTCAGGCCTGCAGGGCCCAGGTTTTCCAACCTGTCCCAGATGAAATTTGTTTTAATTTTGACACCTGTTAACGTTATCCTTTCAGATTTGAATATCTTTAAAGTCTCCTTCTTACAAAAAAAACACAGAAAAAGATGAAACTGCACGAGCTCTTCCCTTCCTTTGCCGTTAAGATACCATCACCCAGAGAAAACATTTCTAAAATTACAATTCCTGAAGTCCAGCAAGGCAGATACAATCACAACCGTTAAATCAGACTTCAATGAGACAGTTAATCAGAGAACATCTGGACCCAACAGTCAGACTGAGAAAGGCCACATGTTAAATTCAGATAATCACTGGCATTACTTATATCAAGGGACCAATCACTAATGTGACCACTCAGGCACGGTCGACTCTGGTCAACTGTGCTTCAAATGAACTTCCAACCTGAGAAATTCAAAGTGTAATTTCATTTAATCTTTGTACATTCATCTCCCAGGAACCTTCCTGACAATGCAATGTATTCTTGTAAGAAAAATTAAATGTGGAGAGAAAATTAGATAAAATAATATGAAGAACAGGGAAATGTGTGATAAATATCTGAGGAATTTTAACACATGTAGGCTGAAGGCAGGGGCTTGGAGCTTGGAGTGCACTGATTTGATAGAACTATTTAAAAATTCCAGTAGTAAATAATCTTGATTTGAATTTTAGATTACACCTGCGTCATCTATTTGAGGTTTTAAAATGAAATATTTGTAGTTTACTTTTATCATAGCCTTCTAGAGGAACGAGTGCATCCTCTCTGTGTTCCCTTAGGAACTCTGATCTCACAGCTCTTTCCCAGCCTAAACGTTCCCAGGAGGCTGCGATTCAGACCTGCACGACAAAGCCCAGGCTCCCCAGAAGAGCAGGATTAGTGAGAGCGCCGCTCCGGGAGCACCTGCAGCTCCCAGAGGCGCTCCTGGAGGTGGAGCTGCTGCACCAGGAGAGCAGGAGAGGAGCGCGGCAGGTGAGCGCAGCCTCTCGCTGCTCCGCGGGGGTACAGCGAGCCCAGCTCCGCATTCACCAAGCTCCTGACGCTGCGGCAGAGCGGGAGGAGGAAATAAAGGCGGAAAAAGAACTGGAGCAGCCTGATGGGAGACGGGAACGCCGGCCAGGGGAATCTCAGGTGAAACAGAGCGAGCACCCGGTGCAAACTCTGCATAGTTCAGCTAAAAATCAGTCAGTAACGAGACACAAGAGCCATCAATTCCAATGCTCAGGGAATTATTTGTATATGTTTTAGCAAAGTTTTGGCTCTTGTGGATCTGTTTCCCTTTCCCGGTACTTTTCCAGCAGCACAGTGAACCTGTCCCTTCAACTCCCATTTTGTGCCAAATGAACAGCCTGGATTGGGGGCAAAATGTGACTCATCCCCATTAACTGATTTCATTCTCACCAATCTGTATTTCCAAAAATGGATTATTTCCTACAACACCGTGTGATTTGTGTTCCCAGGGCCATTTTCTACATCTTCACTTATTTTCTGCTGGGTGAGTAGGGAGGGATCACAACTCATCTGTCTTGGACTGGATTTAATTTCGATGCCAAAGGAATAAATATTTCTCTCACCTGTAATTTCAGGGAATTATTTTGTATGGATCCAAGATACACATTGTAGAACAAGTGAAGGAAAAAAAAAAAAGGAAAAAAAAGAGTTTTGAAAGTTGTGGAATGAAGCCCATCATGTATTGAATAACTCTGTGCATCCATCCTCTTTCCAGCCCTTGTTCTGTCTGAGAGCTTCCACTGGGAGTCAGGATATCTCAAAAAGAAATTCTGTTTTCTAATCACTATAATGGGTTAATTAGAATGAGAAATAGCTGCACTTTCTGATGATCTCCAGGCAATCAGAGTATCCGAGTGTCTGTGTCAGTGCTGAGTGCTCAGGATAGTCCAGCTGATGTCAATCATTTACAGGCTGGGTGACACCACCGCCCCGTTGATGTCACCGAGCGTGCCTGGCAGCATTCCTGCTGCTGACGGCACAGTCTGAAGAGTTCAAACAAAGTCAAGAGGATCGTTTGTTGATAAGGAAAACGCGGCTTTCAGTCCCAGTAGAGCCCCCAGAGAAGCCTGACCCGTTCAGCACAAGCTCCTTGTTGGGTTTAACACTACAGAAATCCCCTTGCAGTGAACTTCTGCTGATGTTGTGAGATAACCCCGAGTCCCATGAGCGCCGGGGCTCGAGCTGGGCTTGGGAGATGTAATATTCTGATAAAAAACGGCACTTCCTTTCCAGGCAGATAAGTGCGTGTTCTTGCAGCACCGCTGGAACCTCGCTGAGCGCCCCAGCGAGGCTCTGTCACCTCTCCTGCCTCACTCCAGCCTTTCAACCGCCCCCCTCACTCACCTCAGTGCAGCAGCAATTAACATCCATAAACCACAAATGTGGCTTTTATCTCTTTTTAGCTCGCAACCATGAAAGCTCGCTGACATTCATAACACCCCAAAAGTTGTCTGCCTCAACAGCTGAGAGAATTAAGACATAATTAAACATTCGTGCTTGACTGCGACTCCCAGAGGAAGGAACGTGGCTTTTTAAATTTAATTTTTAAATTAAAGATGTGTCAACTTTGGCCACCAAAGGTAACAGTGTTGGTGGCACATAAAGAAACAGGGGAAATCAAGCGCTTCCCCCCCGCTCTCATTGCTTGTCTCTTTTCAGACTAGACACAGGAAGCACCATGGGAACGGTGTATTTTTATGGTTGCAGGCGAGCATACACCATGTGCACCACAGCGTGCAGCTTCCAGTCCCTTGAGGCAAGAAAAGGGGGTTTTGTTTCTTTTTTTCCTTCTTCCCCATCAAGCTTTTAATTACCATTTTACTATAGCCTGCTGCCTAATTGTTTGCCCGATACTTAGGGCTGATCATCATGGAATCCTGTTTAACAGGGGGGTGGAATAAGATAAGTTGTGTTGTTTCCATGGAATGGCATCTCACCTGTGTCAGGGCACACATTAAAAACACCATAAGCTGATGTGTTTGCACAGGCTCAGAGAAGTACAAATACAGAACTGTTTGCTGGAAAAGTGGAATTTTTTAATACCAAATGAGCCCCAGTGATGGTGTTTTAGCCCTATGCATTAATTTAATGCTTTTATGAACTGTCTGTAAGTTTTTAAAAGGATCCCAGCACCACTTTTGGCATAAAAAAGCTCCACCAAACCAAGTCAGACAACATCTACATTTAAGCAGGTCCAGCTTCTGTTCAAAGCCTCTGAATAATTCCTCACAACACTCTCGCAGTGTCAGCCATGAATAATGCAAGAGTCACAAAAACATGTAGTCCAAGAAACTGAAAGATTCCTACTCACTACGGATGGCTGACAAGACATGGAAAAACCAGACATAACTGTGCTGGAGAAAAACATGTTACAGACATAGTAAGGCAGTGGAAAGCAGGTTATCGAAGGCCTGATCTCTCTCCATGAGTCAGTGGCCTCGTGTTCCCATGATGGCCTTCAGCAGATGGAACAAAGCCCGGGGGCACGGATCATGCGGGGGTTCAGGACAGAAAAAGGAGAGGTTTTTGTGTCACAGGCTGTCACCAGCGATGAATTGGGAAGGTGCTGGAGTGAAATTGCTCACTCACAAGCGTGATTAACATTTATGAGGACCACATAAATATTTTTCATTATTTCTATTTCAATTTGATATAAAATGAAGGGATTAGTGATTGTATCAATGTGCCAAAAAAAGAAATTGAGCTTTTTTTTTTTTTTAAATTAACCAATAGGTTTTTCAGGTGTAGGCAGGACATAATCCTTTTCCCAAAACCCATCACCAATACTGTTGATATTTCTATTCTGTGTTCTTGGAGGATATTATATATTCATTTTTACCAGGGTTAGTGATCCCCAAAAGATAATCCTCCCACCAGGACAGCACTGTCAGAATGTGGTTTCATTTATAGAAGTCAGACAGTAGTTACTGACCCACGAAGACTGCTCAGGGACTAACAGAGATGCTGCTATTTTATAGAGGGCATGACATGAAAGCTGAGATTATTTGTGAATTTCAGTCTCCAACAGCAACTGAACTGATGTTGTTGGGAGGAAATTTAAGTGCACCAACTGATCATTGCACGGCCTGGAGTACCAGCACAGCATGCTTAAATATTTAAGATTTTTTTGTGCTTCCGGTATCAGAATGACTGCAGAGATCAGTGTGTGAAGCACTGAAGCAAACACAATGTATATTTTATTTTGTGCCATTTTACATGGAGATGCTGGAGGTACCTTTTTTGTGCATTGGAAGCAGCTTTCTCCTTGCAGTCGTGGCTTTATTCCTATAGCGAGCAGCAAGGAATGGGGCACTGTGGTACTGAAGGTTCATACTCACTTTATAATGAATGAGCTCTAATGGTAAGGGAAGCTGCTAGAGGGAAATTATGTTTTATTGATATTTATAGCATTGTCTTTGAGATGTAAATTCTCAGTGTTTGCATTCCAGAACAAATGGTAGAGACTTTTAGAGATCAGCAGCAATATAAAAAATGAATGGTAAGAGCAGTACTGACACAGTCTCTCACATGTCCAAGTTGTTCCTGACTTAAATGTATGCAAAAGAGGGTGAGAAATGGTACTGCAGGCACAGGGCAGCCAGAGAACAGGAAAAGGACTTGTTTCATGCCTGGACACTGCGTAGGAGCAGGATGGACAAGGCTCCTGGTTTGGAATGGTGGTAAAAAGCTACAGCAACCCCTCTCAGGTGGTCAATACTGAGGGGTTTGGGAAAGAAACCCTGTCCTGGCTTTCTGAACCCACAGCTCAGTGAGCAGGAGGAGTAAAGGGCTGGCACACTGGGAAAGCACAGGGAGAATTGAACTACTGAGAGTGGAATTGGTGCAAGGGGTGGACAAACAGCTGGAGCATGGCTGTGAATATTTTATGTCCTGTGGGATCTGAGAGATCAGCTGCCTTGGATGTAGAAAATGCTCAAGTCTTCCATATTCTGTCTATTCTATTAAACTTCTGTATTTAGGGTAAGCAGAGCAGAACTCACCTGCCCAAGGCAGGCTCTATATTGCAGACCTCTATAATGAGCTAATCTCAACTGCAGAATCCTGCTAAGCAGCAGCTGCTCTAGAGGCTTTTCATCCTAATCCAGACACACAAATTTGGTCAGAAAACCTGTGTGATGTCTCTCCATATATTGTTCAGAAAGGCCAGACACCAGCAGAATTCCAGATACTGGCACTGTAGATCCTTGAGTGAGATTCATCTCACCACTCCCTTGAGTGTTTTATGTTTGCTTGCAATTTGTTAACCAATAAAAACATTTGGTCATTAATAATGCAAAAGCATAACCTCCGCTAAATAATCACATTAATGTTAGAGAGAACAACCAAAGCTACTTGCACAGCCAAAACACATATTTAGTGATTTACTTGATTCATGTGATACAAACTCTACCTCAAACTCCTACCCAAAGCCACAGCTGTAATTTCCCTTGGTGCTGCACTGCCATGGACCTGTGGCATTGGGAGGCTCTGTGGAACTGGTAACACCATGTGTGCTGTCCCCAGGACACGTGCCCCACATCCTCCAGCAGGCACACTCTTCATTGGTTGTGGCTGAGGCCCTGGCACGGATGAACACTCTCAGATCATGGGCAGGAACTGTTGTTAATGCTGAGATTTCAGTTTAGGAGCTTCTACAGCACGGAAGAAACCCAAATCTATGTCATAGACACATGGAAACCCCTGAGCTCTGTAAGATTGCCAAGTTTCAGGAGCTGCTGCTGTTTTCTTCTATCTATAAATGAAGAGGGCCTGCTGGTTTTTAAAGACAGTACATATTAGTTTACTATTGTAATGTTTACTGTTTTGATGTTTTCTCTCAGACTTGCAGGAAGGGTATTTTTTTAACAATAAACGGGGAAAACTGACCAACTTCCCCTTCACCCACAGTTTAAAGCACAGCATTGCTGCTATAGTTTTAAATTTTACAGGTCTGAGTAGTCTTGTGAATTTGAGGCAACTTTTTCTTTCTTTCAAAAAAAAAAAAAATTATCAAGTTATTTTTCAGGTAAGAAAGGACTTAGCAGAATTAATAAAAATTGCAGTCCTAACACAGGATTTGCCTATGCAAATTGCTCTTAGGAATTTGCTACCACACACATTAAAGGCTCATCAGATGCACTTGCTCTTTTTTCTTCCCATCCATATTTCATACATTCTGGAAAACTGGCCTTAGTAGAATGTGATGGAAAAGTATTACTCTTCTTTAGAGTGTGTTGAAATGCTCTGAATGAATTTTATTGCTATTGCTTTTAAAGACATGCTCTCATAGCACAATCAGATGAATAAAAAGACAAAATTGAACTATTATTTATCAGAATTCCAACTCTACTTTACCTCCTGCTTCTTCATTAGACTGATTGTGTTCCTTCATATCTTCTACATTATCCATGCTTTCCATTTCCTGGGATTTGTTCAGATTACAGTCTGTCAAATCCTCTTGTTCTTCTAGAAAAAAAAAAGGCAAAAAATAATTAACTATTTATTCTCCAAGTATATGTCCAGGTGATTCCCTCAAAGAAAACACCTGCACACTACCAGCACTGCTGACAGTACCCACAATTATTTCTACAGATGCTCTGATTGAACTTTGGGGAATGATTTTACTTCCCAAAATCCTACATAAACTCTCACACACACCTGGAACCGATTTTCAGATTTTGCTCAGATCTAAATATTCTGGAGATTGTTCTAAATTAAGCAGGAATAAAATCCAGTGTATCTATCTCTATCATAGGTGCCCTGACAACTGATGTGAGCAGGGATGGAGCTCCTTGGAGCAAGGCAAAGGAATCACAGATCCACTTTGTTCTTTTGGGCAAAATATGAATCATTCTGGCCTTAGGCCAGAAAACTGCTCAAGCACATGTAATCAAGGCTTCTTGGAACCCACTTGCACTTCTCTGCTTATTCCACGTGTGTATTTTTAAATATCAACGTTATCACGCAGATCAGATTCCCAGAGATCCCAGCCTCTCTCCTTGGAAATGAAGACACATTTCTAACTGTGAAATATATTCTGGTGAAGTGTTTCAAATAAAGCCTCTTTCATTAACCCCTTGATGCAAATGAACTCCAGATTATGTGTATTTCTGTAAATTCCAGATCAATATTTCATTAAAAAAACAGTATTTTCTTTCAAACATTGCGGGAATTTTTAAAATTTACAGTAATACTGTGAAATTGCTGGTATATTATTTACCCTACTGGCAGCTGGATGGTAACACCCCTGATCTTTCTCATGTTAAATATTACATTGGAGCTGAAAAGGGGCTCGACTTTTTGATTAACAAGAAAGTGAAACACTTGTCAAACTTACTCAGGAGGTTTGTATTCATATTTTCAGAAATGCAGTCAACCAAGACAATTGTATTATTCTTGCTTCCCTAATCAAAACTTCCAGCTTGCTCCTGAAAATATTTCCTTTCCTTCTATACAGTCTTTTTTTCCCCTACTTCACTGTAATTTTCCAATGTTACATTGAACTTCCATGCTTTTATTTAATCTCTAAAATTTACTTTTTTTGCCTTTAATGCCCCTCTTTGTACTTTTGACTCTGTTGTTCAGTGTCCTGGGTCTCTAAACGAGCTGCAATTCATGTCTTTTTCTCCATTTAAATGTAAAATTGTTAAGAGAGGGTGGAAGAACAGAACTGAACAGCACAGTACCTGCAGCTATGGGCTGTTCCTGAGGGTTACTGAGGTCCATCCCGGGCTGTGAATCTGCAAAAGACAGAAAAGCAGCCTGAGGTTGATATTTATATTATATTAGAAATATTTAGAACACTTCACGACACAGTTGTTACAATCTTATAAATTCCTGTTTTCTTGGCTGAAAGTAAAATTGAAAAAGAAAATGTTTCAAAGAAATAAAAACCAAATTAGTATCATGCTTTGCTTCTTTATATCCAGAGCACTGGCCTGTGCCCAGAAAAGGCATTAAGTGTGATTTTCTAACTTCAAAAATTATAGAACAGAGTACCTTATGCTTTTGATTTACTCATTGAGTACCCTGTGAGCACAGTGTAGCCGTAGTAACTCCGTAGGAAATTAATTTCTCTAAAGCACAAAGATATTTTTACATTCCTTTCGCAATACAAAGGGAAACCCCCATTATCTTCACGAGATCTACTCGGTTTTCATGGGAATGTAAGTCTAATTCCCACTGAGAAATTCCAAAAGGGATCAATTGCTAGGAATTTTAAACATTTTTCAGAGGACTACCCCGTGCAGCCTGGTTTCCAGGCCTGCTGGGGCTCAGCAGAGTTCTGAAGCCAACTCAAGCTGCAGGTATTCCCTCTGCTCACTCCTGTGCCCAAAGTTCAGCTGCTGACTTGAACTGGAGGCACAGACCTGAGCTGTCCCATTATGTCTTTACTCAAGGCCTCCCTGCCTTGAGATTTCACTGTTAGGAGGCTGAATTCTTAACAGAGACGCAGTTACCTGCTTCCTTCCTCCTTTCTTTCCTGGAGCTTTTTCCCCCTCTTTATTTTATACATGCCATAACATCTTTTATCAGCTTTCAACCTAAAAAATAATAGTTTCTGGACCAGGAAAATTTCTTCCTGGCAGTTACATAACAGAAACACCCTGGCAGTGGGCATGAGGTGTTAACCACGGGTGACATTTACCCCATAATTATCTGTCTTTACCTCCTCTGCATATGGAACTTTTTTGTGGTCTCTGCAACGTTAAAATATAAAGCTCTGGTAACTCTCCAACGAGGCAGACTGGTATCAGAAGAGGTACTCCAAAAAAACTGCATGAATAAAGGGGGGGATAATGTGTACAACGAAATAAAGGCCTTGCATCATAAATATAGTCAGAGAATTAAATGACAAAACGTTCAGATATTTACTGAATCAATATTTTGAAATAAATTAGAAAGGTCAAGGAACTGTATAGTTATAGCCCTTAATTTCTCATTTGCATTCTATTATGCCAGGAAAATTGAGGTACAAAGAAGCAAATGGACCAATTTATACAGCAAATAATTATGATAATACATTCCGGGTAAATAAACAAAATTTCCTCTAATAATTGATTTTAACTTTACGTTACAATAAGTTGTCCAGAGAAGCTGTGGCTGCCTCATCTCTGGAAATGTTCAAGGCCAGGCTGGATGGGGCTTGAAGCATCTGGGATAGTGGAAGATGCTCCTGTACATGGCAGGGGGTAGAATTGGATGAACTTTAATGCTCTTCCATCCCCAAACACTCTGTGATTCCATGAATACAGACACTTAAATTACACAAACCCTTGTAATTCTGCACATAATTATGTGAAGTCTCCCTTATTTTACAACAGTTGATTTTAGTTTTAATTGCATTCAGAATCCCTGCACAGTTGCACCATTTGGGTGATGAGGGTCAAAGCTCCAGGCTGAAGCCCCAAGGTGCCGTTGAAACCTTGGCAGCAATTCTGCATTCTCCTGAGCTCCCAGGAGGTCTCAGAAGAAAAAACTAGAACCTCTACATGACTGCTTGAATTCTAATAATTCTACATATATTCCTGAATAACTGTATATTTTTGGAAACCTTTGGATTCCTCAGGTTTCCCTGGCAGCTGCAGGACAACTTGCTGGAGAGCGGCGCTGCCCGAGCCCCGTGAGAGTCAAGCAGGACCTGCTCAGCCTCCTCAGACCCTCATCTCCTCCCTGCTGAGATGGAGTCTGTGAATTTATTCGTATTTTGTTGAACACAACAGTTTCCTGCCCATGATTGCTGCTGGGCAGGACAACCCTTTGGAAGAGATAAGAACAATGACACACCATAGAAATGTTTCTCTTCTTGCTTGAGAAACATCCTGGTCTTTTTCTCAGTTTCAAGCCTCCAACCTCCCCTCCAGCACCTGGTTTCTTTACAGCGCCAGTTTCCAGCAGCTCCTTAGAACCTTAGTGGATTTAATCTCAGGTCTCTTTCCTGACTATCCTAAGCCAGATCCTTCATGGTGACAGGAGAATATGCGGGTAGATTCCATCCCTGATTCTGTACCAATAAGGCCATTTTTCTACCTAATGTTCAGAAAAACACAAGGCAGGAAATCACTTACAGAACACGTTCGTCTTCCCAAGCTTCAAAGAGCTCCACTGGCAGGGGTGCATGGGAAGAGGATGCCTGTGTGCAGCAGCTGAGGCACAATGTGCTTTTACAAAGCAGAAGTAAAATTCATGTGCTTTCGAAACCAATCCTTGGCCATCCTGTGTTCTACACCAATAGGCAAAGGGAGTCAAACTATTCAAATAGCTTGCTAAAAAAGTGCTGTGGTATTTTAGTATGCAACAGTATTCATACTCTGTCCTGGTGTTTGACCAGAACAGCCAACCAGAAATTTAACTCCCCTAAAATGGATATTTTTTAAATCATCAGTGATGACCTTGATTCCTTTCTGTTGTTAATACAGAATGGGAGGCATATCTTGAATTATTATAATTTCACCTGTTTGTCTCCAAAATGAAACCAGAATGCTGCCTTTTCCTGCCAGCTGCACTTTTCAGCCCAAGAGCATGGGGAAGGCGACAGCTTTGAAAATCCCATCTGCTTTTAGTCCTTCCATCACAGTACATGGAGCAGAAACAGCCAGTTTCCTTGTCTGAAATCAGCGCCTTCCCTACGTATACCACTCAACCTCTTCCACCCCAACAAGTTTTCACCTTCAACCCACACTGGGCCATTAAGGAGAGAAATTCTAGCTGATGTCTCCACCAAATATACTTCTCCAGCATCCACAGCCTCCATGGCTTTCTGAAGAAGGCACCTGGGCCAAGTAAACTCTTTATAGAGTCTCTGACACTTTGCTGCTCTTAAGCACCATGCAGTGTGTGAAACGTTACAGGCATTTTAAGTGCACGTGTCATTTTGGGAAGAAAAAAGCAGTGCCTAACTAGGGAGATTTTTCTCATATTGGTGCATACAACCTTCTAAACCTAGCAGAATAATTCAGTGATTAAGTATAGGATATCCTAAATCATAGAATATCCTGAGTCAGAAGAGACCCACTAGGATCGTCAAAGTCCAACTCCTGATCCAACTTGTTGATCCCAGCCCAGAACCTGGAGCTGACAGCTCCATCTGGACAGTTCTTTTTGCAGTCACAAAACCAAATCAGTCACGGAGAGATACAATCAAGCCAATGACAAATTTTGATTCAAACCCCCACTCTTGCCACGGCCTATCTTCTGCTCTGTGACCCTACCAAACCTCCACACACTGGGCATGGAAAATCCAAGTCAGCCATGTTATCCCTCTGTCCTTAGGGCACGGGGATTTGTCCTAGACCCACGGAAACACTCCTAGAAGTTACTGTATCCAAGGATAACACATTACAACGCCGTTGCACTAACTTCATCCCCAATGCAACAACTGCAGGCACGTTAATGGATCCTCATCATCCTCAAGTACGGACCCCAAACCTGAAGGATCATTTCCATGTTCACTTTGAGCGCATAAGAAATAAGAACACCAAAGAAAGGGCTTCTTAGATAACCTCAGTTATAGAGAACCTCTGTTATCTTCTAATTGCAGATTATTCCAACACACCTCACAAACTTTCCTCTTCCAAAAAGACAGTGATCCAAACTCGACCAAGAAAATGAAGCTGCATTTTTAAGTGCCGAAGTGCCCTCAAACCCATTCTTTCAAATCCTTAGTTATTTCTCTCAAACAGCAGCATTCTTGATTGAGTCAGATTATATATATGTAAACAGTTAAAAAGCCTTTAGCAAAGGAAAATTCATTTTTAAATAGGCATCTGAAACTAACTTAAAATAACCAAAAGCCTCAAGTCATTGAGACAGAGCAGAATCTAAACTGGAGCCCTTAAAGCACTGAGTTGAAGTGAGAATCCCCACCTCTGAAATAAGAAACCAAGTGATGCTTTGCAAAGCTTCTTTGCCAAGATTGTTAAGAGCACCAGAAATACTGCTTTTCTATGACAGGTAATTATTCCAGAACCCAATATTAACTTCTAGATTGGTTTTTGCTGGTTCTGAATATTATGGACACGTTTTACAGGTGAAAAGAAAGAAGACATCCTTGAATTCGTTAAACCCCAGATTACGAACAGCAGAATAAGCGTGCTCTAAACCCCGGCTTTATCACTCGCTTTGTGATATCTCTGAAATTAAACAGAGAGGGGGCAAAAAGCCCCGTTCGTTTCCCGTTTAATTGCTACACGCGATTCAATTTCTTTTCCAGAGTCTGCGATCTGTTTGCAGCAAGCGCTGAAGGAGTGGTTGAAAGCCCCCGGGAGATGCAGCCGCTGCCGGCCGCGGCGGGGCAGAGGGTCCGGGGGAAGAGCGGGGTCGTTTCTCACCTTCCATGCTCCGTTCGCGGGTCTCAGCTCCACCTGCCCGCCCGGGCTCGCTTCTGCCAGCGGAGCGCACCGGCCTCGCCTCCCGCCCGTCACCGTGACATCCGGCTCGGCGCTCGGCGGGCGGAGAGCGGCGCCGGGCGGCTGCGAGAGGAGAGGAGCCTGTCCCGGTCCCAGTCCCGGTCCCGGTCCCGGTCCCGGTCCTGGCTCCGGACTCGCCGGCCTTAGAGCCGCTGCTAGTGCTGCTCGCCAGGGACTCCCGCCCCTCGTGGGGGCAGCGGTGGGGCAGGGTGCTGAAGGCACAGCTCGTGTTTTGGGCAACTGGGGGAGCCTCCAGTCATCCCCTCAGAACGGGCACACCTCGGACTGTGTGTTAAAGTTAAATGGCTGAGATAATAGTAAACAGAACTTAGGTTGAGATGTTTTTTCTTAAGAAAACAGTGTTGCTATTTAGCAGAAAATCAAAGTGCAAAGTTCTTCAATAAAATAAAGCAGATATTAATTTCTAAGTCTTCTAGTACAGACTCCAAAAAGAGGCTCATTCCACACCGGGCCTGAGCAGAGCCTTGAGAGACCTGACCAGGTGCAGGATATCCCTGCTGAGGCAGGGGGTAACAGCAGGTGACATTCAGAGGTCCCTTCAAGCCCAAAACCAGTTAATGAAGTGAGAAGTGAAATTGGGATCTGAGCTCATCACTTGGATCTAAACCCAAAGGCAGCACGCCGAATTATCATAGATCAGGAGCAGGATAACAACATGGAAACACGATTCTCCTACTCACTTCCTGTGTGGTGCCAACGGCTCCTTCTTACACCGTTGCTTTTCCATTGCTTGGGAAAAGATTCTAGAAATAAAATTTAAAAAAAAAAAAGTGGGATAATCAAAAAATTCTTGGCTATTCCAGACAATCTCTGTAACCCCCTTCCAGAAGCTTTTAATGATTAGGCAGGTTTTCTGGTTCTACAAATTTTAAGGAAGCCCTGGGATTGCTGTGCAGCAATCAGAAACCTCTGGTTTCCATCCCAGGATTATCCATGGCCATTTCCTCTTACTGCCAGATTTGTTCTCTGATTTAAATCTCTACTCTCCCTCATTCTCTTATACAATTGTTTCTCCCTTCAAAGAAACAATTGTATCTTCACTCTGTTTTTATTTTAAGGGCACGAATCAAACAAGCCTGGTTTTCCCAGTCTATAAAAATGTCCTTGTGCTAATTGTGACCCTTCTTTGTGTGATCCCACCTTTGGATCACTCACCTGAAAGATCAGAGACAGAACTTGTGGTCTGCAGCCTCTCCAGAGCTCTGCAACAGGTCCTTCACCTGACTGCACTCCTGGAAATCTCTCTACATTTTTCCTAGGCTAAAATATTCACCCTTTTAATATCTACTCACTCCATGATCAAGTTTACAACTGCAGATCTTTAACATCTTCTATCATTTCCTGCTGGTACCCTGTTAACAAAAAAACCCCAAAACTAAACAACCAATGAAACAAAAAATCCTACATCAAAAAATCAAGATAATAATAATAAAAAAAAAAAACCAAACAAACAAACAAACAAAAAAAACGACAAAAAAATAAACCCCAGTAATCCAGGTTTGAAATATAAATACCTGAATTCACATTTTGTTCTATTAAATCCTGCCAGTAACACTTCTTGTTCTTAACCCATTCTCCCTCTCCCCCAACCCCACAAAGCTTACAAATCTGTAATGACAATTTACCAGTCTGGGACTCACAAATATCATAGCATTGAAAATAAAATGAGTCATTTGGCTAGATACTGACTATGAGTTCATGAAGAACCAAAACTGCAGCCAAAGCTTTATAGTAGAGATATTATTTTGTAATAATTAGCAACCTGGGAACTGATGGGCTGTGCAGGACCTGAAATGAGCTATAAACATCCTTAGGAACTGAGGCTGCTCGGGCTGAAATATGACTCTTTTATAGCAGACACGTTACAAACTGAATCATTTTGCCTGCACGGTGTCAGCATGAAATGTTCACTTTGAGTAAAACTGAAAACATTGAGCACATGAGAACGCAGGATTGTCTGAGGGGGTCCCGGTTCTGACCTGCTCGGCAGCTCAAGGACATTAAAAACGAAAATCCTGACATAGTTCTTACACCTTAACTGACCACTTTAGTTAGTGTGTTGATCTAAGGAAGAAGAATGCTTGAGTAGAAAGCAGAAAACTATTTTCCATCAGTAACTTGATATCTCCTTTTCCACACTTTTATTTTTGTATTTTTCCCAAATTTTTCTTTTCTTTATTAAAGGAAACTCATAACTTAAGTGCTCTTTCTGCATAAAAGCGTCAAAACTTTCACAGCTCTCTGTAAAAATAACTCTTATTCCTACGTTGGTTGGTTCCATATTTGTTATGCAAATACTGTGACATCATTTTTGGACACTAGCATGGTCTGGAGTGATAAATATAATCTAGGTGGGTAGGATAAATACTATTTTGCTAATTTCCAGAGGCTTGGCCACGATTCTGGTCTTAAGCTTCACGGAGTGTGCTGCGGGATCAAATGCGGAGACTCTCCTTTCTCCTTTCGGCAGCTTCCAGAGTGTTTTTGTATCGCCTGCTCTGGAAACAAAATAGTTACATGTTTAAAAGTTTCAAAGACACAGCAAGTTTTCCAAAACACGTAACTGACTTGGAAGTTACTTGCAGTGATACTGTGGCATTTGGCTTCATTTTCGACCCAGCACTATTCACGCTGTGCTTAATTTCAGTCACAGCAAATGGCAGAATCATGGAATCCTGAGGTGTTTGGGTTGGGACTTTAAAAATCATCCAGTTCCACCCCTGCCATGGCAGGGATACCTCCCACTATCCCAGATTGCTCCAAGCCCCATCCAACCTGGCCTTGGACACTTCCAGGGACAACTTCCCTGGTAAATCCACTCCAGGGCCTGACCATCCTCACAGAGAAGAATTTCTTCCCAACAGACAATTTGAATCTCCTGTTTTAGTTGAAGCCATTCCCCTTGTCCCATCACTCTAAAGCCTTGTATAAAATCCCTTTCCAGCTCTTATGGACTCCTTTTAGGTACTGTAAGGGATGGTTTTTGCTTTTAAGTAGAAAAAAAAAATGTGTCTTGTAATGACTTTCTCTAGAAATCTGCAGCTGGAGAGCACCCAGCACTCGCAGCCCCTCAGGAGGAAAAGCCACAGGATGTGCCCAGCTATTACTTTCAGTCTTTCTCACAGCAAGTGGCAGAAACACAGAATGGTTTGGGTTGTAAGGGACCTTAAAGCCCATCCAGTTCCCCTCCTTCCCCACCCCGCCATGGGCAGGGACACCTTCCATAGCCCAGGGCAGCTTCAGCACTGACAGACACAGCCATGACGGAGCCTCTTCCCCGGTTGTCCCCCTGTACTTCCCTCTCCTTGTCCCACAGACGGAAAAACCACTTTAGAGTCAAAAACACAGCTCACTGCGCACTGTGGAGGAGCGATGTGGGGCTGAAGTGCGACAACGGGTGCCGGGGTGGGGAGGCCGGGGCCGTCCTTCGCTGCCAAGCGCCTCAGGGGCCTGAAAGCGAGAAAACAACCAAAAAAACACCTCCCCACAACAAAATGCTGTTTAAAAAACTCAGTGGAGTGCTGGCGAGGAAGCAGGATGTTTTAAAAACAGTGCAAAAAGCAGCGGGTGTGGGCGAGGGAGCGGAGAAGGAGAGAGGGACCCCGGCGGGGATGCCTCACCCTTCCCGCCCTCAGCCCTGAGGGGAGGAAAAAGGGCGGGAAGCGCCGTGCGCGCGCGGGGATGGAGGCGGGGGGAGCGGGGCCGTTAGCGCCCCCTCGCGCCCGCGGCGGCCGTTGTGAGGGGCGGCGGGAGCATGGCGGGGGGCGGCGGGCGGCCCCGCTGCCCCCCGGGCGCTCTCCTGGCCCTGGCGGCCGTGGTGGTGGCGGCAGGATGGGGTGAGCGGGGCTAGGGGTGAGGAGGAGCGGCGGAGTTGGGTTGGTGTGAGGCCGGTTCGCTCCGAGGGTGGTAGAGGGAATCGGGGTCCGTCAGCGGCTCTGCTGAGCGGGGTGGGGAATGCCGATAGAACTTTCCCTCAGAGTGGGGGATTGAAGCCTCGTTAGATGGGACAGAGTGAGCTCCAGTGACGCCCCACTGGTGTGTACTGCCCCACTGTGAGGGACAAATGTCCCCACAGAACCTTCCCTCAGAGTGGGAGATGAAGTCCCATTACATGGGAGATGTGGGCTCCTTGACACCCCACTGGTGGATACTGCTCCACTGTAGGGGACAAAAGTCCCCAAAAACCCTTCCCTCAGAGTGAGGGATTGAAGCCCCATTAGAAGGGACAGAGTGAGCTCCATTGACACCTCACTGGTGGGTACTGCTCCGCTGTGAGGGACAGATGTCCCCATAGAACCTTCCCTCAGAGTGGATGATGAAACCCCTTGAGAGAGGACAGGGAGCTAAAGCCCCTTAAAAAGGGCTCTCATAGGTTCCAGTGACACCCCACTGTCCCCCAGGCTCAACCCTAGGACACAACAGTCAGGCAGGACCACCGCAGTGTGCCCGTGGCCTGAAAAAACCCCCACAACTACTTCCAATAATTTTCACCTCTCCTTGCGATTCTTGTCACAGATTCATCATGCTGACACCAGTCTGCTGCTTTCCAAAAAGGAAAGAGAGATCCCTACCCTGTGTTGTCTCAGGGTCACACTACAGAGCCTTCACTTTATAGTCAGATTTTATAACTGTTTTTGTGGCTTTTTGTAAAGAGGAAAGTTCATCTGGTCTGGAAGCTGGTACATCCAGGCAGGTTTGGGCACTAAAATAATTTAAAAGTGACAGGTGAAAAACATGCACTCCTGCTTGTTGCTAAGAGAAAATCATAGGGAATAAGGAAAAGTACGACAAAAGAAACAAAACAAGGCAGAAACCAGGGGGAAATAAAGGATTAACAATCATACATTTAGATTGATCTCTAATATTCCAATTACTTTTGCCTACAGCGAGAGGGGAACCGAAGGAAGAGCAATCTATTGATTTAATTGAAAAGAATGAAGTTTATGGTGACACCAGACATGAAGGTAAATTTGTCCTTTTTTCTATTTATATATAGTTTTTACTGGAATTTGGGGTTTTAAGGCCAGAGATTATTATGTAGCACCAGTACACATGGAACCTTGTATGCACAGGAACAAGGGAAGAGGACATGGGGATGGAAATATATTTGTCCCATAGTGCTGCTGGAAGCACTGATGAAAATTTAACATCTAAATGAAGATTTCAGTGAAAAATCTGGTGCTTTTTTTTTGCCTGAACCACAGTTTGTGTGTGGGACGTGAGTGTCTCCCTCTAACAGTCAGCACCAGCCACACTGTGGACAGTTCCAGGATATTAATTAAGCACAAATGGAGATTAATCTTTAATATTACATTTTGCAAGTCCAAAACTGAAAAATAGACTTAAACACAATTTTCAGTGAGGAGATTTTTTTTTAATTCCATTCAATATCAGCATTTTACAAAATTTACCTGATTCTGTATTGCAGTGAATGTGTATGTTAAGGTGTTCACAAACAGCCCGTTCCTGGTCTGTATGGATTTGGCTCTTTCTCAAGAAAAAATAATAGATCCCAACTATTTGTGGATTGGTCCAGATGGAAGATATTTACAAGGTTAGTTCAGACTAAAAATATCGCATATTTTCCTTGGTTTTGTGCATTCCCCTCCCCCCCCCCCCGGTTCCAAATAGTTCCTTGGTCCTTTGTCAGATATTTCCACAAGTTCTGACATTAAACTCCATTTCTCTTCTCTCTCTAAAAATTCCAAATGCTTGAGCTAACAGGAAATTTGTAGTAAATCCTAAAAGTCATAAATTTTAGATCATTTCAGGCTAACACGAACCAGCATCATTATGCACATTATGATTTTATCTTCAAATGTCCTAAATGCATCAGAAAATGGCCATTTTTGGTAATCCAATATTTCTGTTTTAGGGCAAGGATATGTGAATCTGACAGAGACAGGGAAGCTGATGGTGATGGGTTTCAGGGTGTCAATGTCTGGTGCCTACACTTGCACTCTCTCCCACAAAGTCATCGAAACTACAACACAGGAAGAAATAGAAATGGTTGAGGCCTACAAATTCATGGTTTATGGTAAGATTGTAAGTTAGGAGTAAGCACATGGCCTTTGCAGATTGATGGGTTCGTGAACTCCATGTTTATTGCAAGACTTGATTAAAAATACCCCAAAATAGTTAAAATGTTATCCCAGAATAAAATAATAATTTAAAAAAAAAAAAGAAAGTTTTTACTTATATATGCACATGCACCCTCTCATGGTTTTGGAAAAAGTTTAATATTATGCTTTAATAGTGTTTAATATGCTCCCAAGGATGCATGGCAATAAAATAATCTCTAGCCTTAGGTACAGAATAACTGCAAGAATTCCACAGTTACTCAAGATCTGCACTCCAGCCCCTTCCACTTCTTGTAACCACTCTTCACCAACATCACTTCTCACTCACAACATAACAACCCAAAAACACTTGAGAAACACTAACTTTTAAAATAATAATAAAATTACTCCTAAGCCATAATTGCATAGAATTGGCACCAATTTGTTTCAGACACACAGCTTTGCAGACATGCTGGTTCTTTGCCATTTTACTGTTTACCTCCTTTTTTGTTTTTATTATTTGGGAACAGAGTGTCCAGTAAGTACATAAATGCCTCTATACTTTAAATTAAAATGTCTCTTACTATTGAGTCAGCTCAGGCAACGTCTAACATATTGTGGCATAATTAATGACTGTGCTTTATTTATTTATTTACTTTTGAATAAAAGCCCATATTTCAGATACAAAGAACTGATAATCTGTCTAAGATTGGGTCTGTGAATCCACCCCAGATTCACACCCAAGCTGTTTCCTCCCAGCCTACAGGGAGGCTGACCATGCCTATCAGACGTCTGTTCGCTTTAGCACAACGCGCTGCAGGCTGCAAACCGACGTCTTGTTCGTCGAGAAATTAACCAAAATCCTCAACAGCACCATCTCCCCCCTGACCTGCCACATCACAGCCTCGTCCTACAAGTGCCACTCCATCAGGACACCAAAGAACGGCCTCCAGCATGAGCTGTTTGTTAATTTTCTAGGTAATCGATTTCAGTGCTTGTTTGGGAGGGATCGTTTGTTGTTATGAACAACTTGTGAGTGCTATAAACAATGTTTGAAAAACAGCAGAGTCAAGAGCACCTTCGAAAGTTGTTCCGGGTTTGTTTCCTTTTTTTCTGGAGTCCCTGTATTTTTTTTTGTTGCCCACAGATGGAGCTAAAACGCAGTTTTTGTGTTAAATTTAGCGTTCAACTTTCTACAGTCCTAGAGAGAGCAGTTATTAGCAAGGTTAGAGAGGATTGTTGGAAGGAGACAGCCCATAATATGCCCTAATGTCACTGTCATATTTAGGTTTTCTGTATTTGATTTTCAGGAACTCTGGTTTTAGAATCATAGAATGGTTTGGGACCTTAAAGGTCATTCAGTTCCCCCCTGCCACAGGCAAGGACACCTTCTACTGGGCCAAGTGGGAAGTCCCATCCAGCCCAGCCCTGAATTTTTTTGCTTGATTCTAGGAAACTGCACAGAGCTAAAGCAAGAGCCTCAAAGCTCCCCCATGGCAATACTGAGGTGATTTAACCTCACAAACAAGTTAAATCAGTCTTGATGCTGCTTTGAGTTAGTTTCTCACTGAGGGAAGTTATTCTTTAATTCTCTGACCGCATTCACTCCTGTATCTGTTCTCATCACACACCAGGAGAGACCATCCAACAGTTTATGGAATACTTTTGTGGATATTTTCCCCTAAGTAAAGTCAAGAAACTTTCATGACCCAAAGATTTTTAATTTTACATAAAACTTCAGCCCTTTTAGGACCCTGAGGTTGCTATGTGAGACATTCAGTTCAATTCTCTCAGCTGAGTGTATTTCACCCCTCTCCCCCAATTTTATATTGGTTGACTTCTGACTCTTACTAAACAAAGGAAGGAACTGAAAGCCACAAGGACCTAATCTTTTTTTTCCCCCTTTTTAATACATCTTTTTTTCTCCATCCACAGTCAATCCATTTGCACCAGGATGGGAAGAAGTTTGCCACAAGATTCCTTATGACTGTGAAGATGTGACAAACAGGAGAGTCCGACAGGTTCTGTGTCAGTCACCTCGTGTCTCCTCTGCCTCTCTAACACCCACCTCTGCCTTAGCTCCTGCACATATGACTGGTAGTAATCCATCTTTACCCAGATTTTGTGGGATTAATACTGTAAATGATGATTCATGGATTTAAAATAATTCCATTCAGGAAGAAAAATGGGTTTAGAAGTTAAATTGATATAAATAGCTTTTAAAAAACATTTTAAAAATCAGGCTCATTACTTGCTTTGTATTTGCTTTGAATAGTAAAGAATCATAAACATTATTATTTATATTGAACTTCCAGTCCACTAAATGAGATCTTTAATTTATTATTTGGTCAATGGAATGCAATTTAAAGTAAGTCTACTGCAGCCAATTTCTAAAATCTGTTCTCCTTGCCTTCTAAATATTAAATCCTGGGGTCAGCTCACATCCTAGGTCGGATTCCAGGCCCATTGAAGCCAAGGAACACTCCCAATTAAGGTGACAAGTCTGTGTGTGGAAATCAGGACTAGAAAACATTTCCTGATATTTTTAAATCAACAAAAATCAATCAACTTTGTTTTTATTCTCCCAATACTTCTGAATTTTAGGCAGCAGAGCTAATTGGGAGGTTTTTCCGTCAGCTGAGGTATGTTTTGAAGTATGAGTTTCACGCTGTTCCTACAATTCAGTACGTGGACAACAGCTTCTCCATGACTCCCATCGACAGCTGCCGGCCAGGTTTTGGGAAAAACCACCACACCCACCAAAACTGCGCCAGCTGCTGCGGTAAATATAAAATCCATCCATTTATATATAGCTCATTGATTTAAATATAGCTGATTAGAGCTGGGTACAGAGCTCTGGGGAGGATTAGGGAAATATTGGGGTCAAAAGCAGGGATATTTCTGTTCATCCTTTGGGAAGACATTCACATTGGAGATATAAAGTAATGATAGGAAATGAGCCAGTGGAGCGTGTCAGTGCACTCACAGGTGTAGCTGCATTTCCATGCAAGGCAGAAGCAGTACAGTGGGCTTTTTTCCTTCCAGGTCACTGGTGAGTGACAGTTCTCAGGATCCAGAGTCCATGAGAAACAATTCCCTTCATGGAAGTCCTGCTAGAAAATTCTCTGCTAATTTTTCAAGCTCCTTTGCAGCACCTGCTGCAGGTTGTGGAGTTGGGAGGGATTTAGCCAGGAAAAAGGAAAGGCAGGAGCTCCCAAGGGCACTGGGAAGGCTCATGGGGATGTCTGATGATCCCCCTGAGGTGGGGGAAAGTGGCTGAAACCCCAACTCTGTTCTCTTCACAGTGGTTTGTGGTCCTGGAACTTACAGTCCCAACAATGAGGTGACGTGTCGGACCTGTGCCAGCCCTCAAGCCAGAGTGTATGGAGCAGTATCCTGCTATTAAACTGGCAGAGACTGGAAAACCAGAGAGCAGCTGGGAAAGAATTCTTAGTTTTGTGGTGTTCTTTTCATTTTATCTGTCAATCCTGGAATCCTCCGTTCCCTGTGGAACAAAACATCCTCATTCATACACCCCTAGGTTTTCCTGCTTTCAGGGACCCCATAGACTGGAAAAAAGCACTGCTTAAAAACACAGTGTTCATGCAAGGAAAAGTAATTAAATGGGAAAAAAAGGAAGTTTGTCACGTGGCTGAAACTGTCTGTTTCTTGGTGGTGACACCAGACACGCCACAGCTTTGTGCTGCTCAGAGAGCACAAAGGAGCTACAAACAATTCCAGGCAGGATGGCAGGTGGCTGTGATGGAGTTATGTGCCAGACTGGCATATGCCAAAACCTCTGTGAGGAATTTCTAGCAGATACTAACAGAAGTATTTGATCTTTGAGATTTAAAAGCATTATGTTCCCCCCTTCTTTTTTTTTTTTTTCCACATTTCTTTCACTGTTTCTGAAATGTTCCAGCCTGGACATGAGGAGAAAGGAAAATCGGGTCTCCAAGACAAAAGAGAGGGTGACTAACAGATTACACAACCCAGCTTTTAGAAGGATTAAGAACCCAGGTTTTGGTTCTCTCCTTGTCCCCTGAACAAAGAGGGAACATTCCAGAGGGAAGCAGAGAGTCTGCAGAGTCTCTTCCACCTCCTCCTGCTGCATCCTCCCCTTCAGCTGCACCAAACCCTTGCGCAGGGCCCGGCTGGCCCCAGGTGCTGCAGGAACAGCCGATCCTCTCACACCAGCTGTGAATTCCTGACCAGTTCACCGGATGATACAAATTGCCAAAGCACTGAGCTAATGGGAACGTTTTCTTCCCAGAGAAACCTCACCCCAACCCGCTTTGGAAGGTTAGCTGGATCTGCAGCGATCCATCACCCTGCTCGCAGAGTGAGTAAAGGTTTTTTGACCGCTATCAAGAACACCATGTGTAACTCCCAACTGTTCCCCAGCCCCAGCTGAGCCTCCCATGGCACAGCTCCTGGAACACAGGCTTTCAGAGCTTCTTTCTAAGCTGCTCTCTGTGGAAGTTTCTGCCTTCCTGACTCACTTTGTTGAGGGACATCAGAGAATTCAGTTTCTACACACACACTGAGCCATGGAAAGCAGTGCCTAGCTTTCCTCCTTTTTTCATAAAGCAAAATAAAGTCAAGCAAAAGAAGCATCTCCCACTCAACAACCCCAACTTCTTACAACATCTTGAAATTCCTTGGTGGGTATTCATCTAAAAATCGACCCAGTTCAACCCAGTTTAACTTATCCATAGTGACAGGAACACAGCAGGAGACGGCACGGGCACAGACCCCGCTCCGAGCTTTTCAGAGTCATTACTTATTAAATACTGAGGAATAAAGTGTGCTGTAATGAGCATTTCCACTGCCCTTGGGCTGATTATCCTCGCTGCCAACTGGACACCGTGCATGGCTCAGGCTGAGGCAGATGAAGCAGCCGGGCTCGGCGGTGCTGCCTGGTTCTCTCGGCCTATTTCAGCAGGAGGAAATGCCACATGCATCAATTATGAGGGAAAAAAGCCCTAAGTATGTACTAAGAGCCATGGAGAGGCACAAATGAGCTGTACTCACTCCTAAAAGCTTTTCCAGCACCTCTACTTCTTCAGTGGGCCTGAAACTGAGTGGGACAACTTTGGTTGGGTACACAGAGGAAATCCTTCCCTGAGAGGGTGGTGAGGCCCTGGCACAGGTTGCCCTGGGTCCCTGGAAGTGTCCAAGGCCAGATTGGGCAGAGCTTGGAGCACTCTGGGGTAGTGGAAGGTGTCCCTGCCCTGACAGAGGGTGCAGCTGATGAGTTTTGGTGTCTTCTCCAACCCAAACCATCCCAGAATTCTACGATTCTAAAAGTAGAAAAATAGCTCAAATATTTAAGTATCACATTGCAAAGCAGTTTGTGACAGTAATTCTGTGGAGACTCATAAAAACCTGACAGGAAATGGCTTCTCTGTGACCTTTCCTGTGTGAAAGTCCTCTACATCCAGCCAGAGCTGGGTGCCTGGGGCAGCAGCTGAGCTTTTCATTTCTGACACCATCCCTCACACCTCTCTTGTGTATATATCACACCTTGGGATATACAAATCCCTGTGATCTGCTCTCACCTCAACTGTTCCCATCCCTCTCTACCTCCCACAGCTACAACAGCTCATGAGGAACTGCAAGATCCATCCTCACTGTTTTAAACACTCCTCAAATTCTCCTCTTCTGCTTGGCTCTGGTTTTACAGGAGGAATCATGGAAACCTGAAAGCTCTTGGTGAGGTGGGGCAACTCCATCACCACTGCAGGCTCAGCCCTTTGAACCCCCACTTTAGCTTGCCCTAGTCCCACAGCTCCAACCTCACTCTATGCCAAGGACCACCACAACACCTTGAGAGCACTGAGGAGTCCTCACAAATAATAAATTTAGAACTTCAAACTTCCTGTCCTCCTCTCCACACAGACTTCCTGGATCTCAGCACGTCCTGACAGCACATGAGAGCTTTGAAACATCCACAAATGGCAAAAATAACAGGATAATATGCCAGCTGGAAGCTGAAACCCATTGTTTTCCCATCAGAGCTGCCTGGAACAACCCACTTGAGAAACACTTGAGGAACACGTGTTCAAACATTCACTGCAGAGCTGCAAGCAGTGATGGGACTCGTCCATCGGGTGACAGTGACACTTCTGCTCTGGTGGGAAAGTTATCTTGTAACTCTCTGCAGCAGCTTCATTAACTCACAATCAAGATTTTCCTCTAAATTTAAGCCAAGAGGAGTTGAAGGAGCCACAGACCTGCCCAGGACACAAGTCATGGCCCCTGCTCACAGGTAATAAGGAGAGGGGCTGTGGGAAGCAGGCAGAGCAGGAGCCCTGGGATTGGCACATCCCAGGTACTCATCATGCCTGGCATGGGTGTGGTACAGCTCTGGCTAACCCATCCCCAGGAATTCCTCCAAAGACACATCCAGGAGCAATTCCAGTGGAAAGTTGCTTGAAAACAAACCTTGACCAAGAGTTGAGGGTGTTCCAAGAGTGCCAGGTGACACTGAAGGTGCCACAGACACAGGTACCCAGTGCTTCCATAGGAGTATGAACCTGAGCCCCACACCATGGAAGCTGATGGTCCTGGGTCTTCTGAGACAGGAAAAACACCTGGAAATACAACATTTCCCTCTGAGAGGGAAAACTTTGAGGGTCACACAATTTATTAATTGGTACAACTTCATCCTAAAAGAACAACTGTTGGAAAATGATCCCTGGACCCAGCCATGCCTGCCTTGGACGAGTGATGAGAGGGAAAATCACCAGGGAGTGTGGAGAGGAGTGCACAGCCTGCTGAACTGCTGAGCTCTCAACCACAGGCACAGGAAGTGCTATTGTGATTTTTAGATCTGCTTCATTTTCCTACCCACTGAAATTAAATTTCTCCTGCCCAAGCCCAGTGACCACACAATGTGCCTAGCAGCCTTCCTAGAACCACTGGCACATCAGATTAATGAGTCTTGTGCAGGCAGTGAAGAAGGATGATTCATTATTGGCAGCAACATAGCTCTACATGGATTTTTTTGGGGGGTGAAAAGAAATAAATAAGGTCCCTGACTGAAAGGCATGTGATGAAGTGTAGCCTGGCTTTAATCCCAGTGTAATCGCTGCCATCACTCCTAATTATTGATAAATATTTTTTTAATTGTGGAAATTTAATAATTAGACATCCTTCCTTCCCTCTTGGAAATCTAATCAGCTCAAAGTCCAGGATGCAGTCTGGGGCCACTGCTACAGATCATACTTCACTTGTGGGCTGAGGAAAACAGGGTTTGTCCCAAAACCTTCTCCTAAAGCCCCCCCAAAGCCCCCCCTGCCACCAGCCCATGCTGGGAGCATGGACCCATGGGCAGGGTGTCCCCTGGCACTGGATATCCTGGGGCTTTCCCAGGAGCACTCCTCCATTCCTGTGCTCCCAAGGGATTTCAGGACCAAGCAGGCAAAGAGTCATCCCTGCCAAGAGGATTCAGCTCATAGATCTTGGTCCAGTGACACATTTTCCTCCATCCTGGAGAGGAGAACAGGCCTGTTAGTGACGGGGCGGGCAGAGCTCCTTGGAAGTTAATAACGGAGATTTACCAGCGTGCTGGAACGCACCGAAGGAGGTCACGCTGTTAATTCTCCTGCTGCTGATCCCTGTGGATCAATCTACATCAGGAAACGACTTACCCAGAGAAGGGTATTAAAAGGGATGATTCTAATACCCTGCTGAAGGAGAAGTGTTGCCTTTAACACTGAGCCCTTCGTACCCACCGTGCCAAGTGCCAGCTCCCTCTCCCAGCAGGATCTGGCCCACAGCACCTCACAACTGGAAAGAATGGGATGAGAAAAATCCCACCTTGAGGTTCAATCTACCTGGCAGGCTGTGTCCCCCTGCTCCTGAGACCCCAGGTTGGTCAGAGTATCCCCAGGAAACACCCACATAAACCCATTTTTCTGTTCTTCCTCATTCTCTGTCACACACGGATCTGACAGCACTGACAGCTTAGGTCCAGCACAATTCCATCCATCCCAGACCAAGTTACCTTCCCAGATCTTACTGCAGATTTTTGTTAGACTTTTTATGTATTTTATCCCCCTGTACACCCACACAGGCCAGTGGCTGTTCCACATCCAGACAAACCCCTGGAATCCACTTCCTTTCCCCTGTGCTCATCAGTGTGGGCTGTAATGAGCCTGATGGTTTCCATCCAAGTAATTCCACAGGCAGGATCCAGAGCAGGGCTGAGGCTGACGCCGGGGGACTCAGCATCATCCAGCCCCGTGAGAGGAACACCGGCAGGACTCCAGGGAGCCGCGGCCCCACGGACAGGGTGGCAGCTGGGGCCACGTGTCCTGCGTGTCCCCCAGCCCTTCCCAGCTGCTCCGGGAGCCGCGGGAGGAGGATCCCCAGGGAGTGACCGAGCGGGGGACGGCAGCCATCTGCTCCAGAGCCCGGGGTCTGCGTCTGGAGACAGCCGAGTGACAAACAAGGTTAATGTCCCACGAGCGGGAACTGTCACTCTGCGTTAGGGCCCGGGTTTCACCTTCCATGGCACAAGACTCCAGCGCGGATCACGGGGGAGAGGCGCCGGCAAAGCGGGACGGGGCTGTGACCGGAGAGGGCTCGTGCGGACCGGTGGGACCGTGGTGTTGGAAGGGTTTGTCCCTCCCGGCCGTGATGATCCTGCCCCTGTGCCACGCGAAGCCAGGGTGGGAACGGGAGGGCAGAGAGCGGAGCAGAGCCCTGGGAAACCACTCCACGGGGTCCTGGGTGTCGCGGGGACCGGCACCGTGCCAGCGACCTGAGCCGAGCGGCGGCTGTTCATTATTGAAGGCTGGGGCAGGGTTACCGGAGGGACGGGTGTCCTGTTTCTGCAAGCGCCTGCCCACAAAGACATCGGCTGTCGCGGGCACCTCCGTCCTTCCTTTGCAGCCACAACGTCACCAGCGCCCGGTGACACACAGACACGCACACCTCAGCACACGCCGGCTACCGGCTCCGAAGTAAAAGCCAATTTTATTGTCGTATAAAGAAAGAACTAAAATGTCCCTTAACCCAAACACGGATGGGTCGGGTGGTCCCAGCATCCCCCATGCTGCGGTGGCCTGGGGGGAGCAGCTTGGGAGGTTCAGTGGGGTCCTCCCCAGCCCCTTTTCTCCTCAGCCGGTTGTAGAGGGGGAAGGAGCTGCCGTGGGGCTGCGGGGACGCCCGGCTGGGAGCTGGGGCTGAGGCGTTTGTGCGTTGCAGAGCTCCTGCTCTGTGCTGGAATCAGGCACTTGTGGAAGGGTGCGGGCCCTGCTCCTGGCTGGCTCAGTCCCACGGCTCCCAGCGGCGCCGGGGCACGAGGGCACAGGGCTGGAGCCCTGCCTGTGCTGAAACACGCTGCCCACACCAGGGACTGAGGCTGGGCCTGGCAACAAACAGGTCTGGCCCGGTTCAGAGGAGGTTCCAGCAGCTTTGGTTGGTGCTCTTGGTGAGTTAAGGCAATTTAGCATTGGTTGGTTTAAAAAAAGGCCAAAACCAGCAAAACCAGATGTCCCAGAGGCCAGACAGGCAGGTGGAAGAGTCTGGGGCTGCTCTGGCTTTGCTCTGAGTTGCCACTTGGACCCTGAACGCCCAAAAGTGGGCACTGACCCCTGCCTGTGACAGCCCTGTGCTCAGCATCACCTCCACCACTGCCACCAGGAACCTGCAGCCCAATACTGGAAGTGTCAAGAAGGGACTTTGGGATATTTTAGGGGAGATTCAGGCTCCTGACAGCAGTGCAGGAGTGGGGAGAGGATGGAGGAGCCGTGGCAGCTCCCTCTATCCTGCTTCCCATCACAGTGACCGGTCAGCAGCTTGTGAGGTGGGAGCTCCCCTCCGGCAGGGACACGAGCAGACGGCCAAGGGTGCTGCAAACACCCTCCCACCTGGTCCCCAAGAGCACCGAGGGGAAACCCACTCCCCCAACATCCCAGCAGGGCTGGACCCACTGCCAGCACCCCAGCTGCCCCTCCATCAGCACCCACATCCCTTGGCAGCCCCAAGGCTCTGCCCCAGGGAGCTCATTCCCCATTTGGTTCTTGTTCCCCACACTCTGAGGAGAAAGGCCCTGGGTTTGCCCATCATGTCTGAGTGGGGACCCCTTGCCCCACCCGGCCTGAGAGCGCCGGGAAAGGGGCAGGGAGATGAAATGGAAGATGGGGTGGCACCAACTGGTGTGTCCCCACCCCCTGCCCCACCTCTTGGTCCCACTGGCTGCAGTCACAGCCCGTGACCCTCCTGGGCCAGTGGCCTGGCAGGGCATTGACTGTGCACCTGTACTGCTCCTCCCCACTGCCCTCCCAGCAGGGACCCAGGCCCTGGCTGCAGACCATCCCTTGGGCAGCCAAGGGGGAGCCGGGGAGAGATGAAAACACCGATTCCATTAATGCCCCAAGGGATCTCTGCAAAGGAAATAGAAAAAGTTTTAGATGAAGTCCAAATGTCCAGGTCAGTCGGAGCAATGGCCGCATGCCAGGGGGATGCTCCGGGCTGCTCCAGTCCTTCATAACTTGTGAGGATGCTGCAGATCTCCATGCTCATGGCTGATATCCATCCCTGACCTCAGCCACCAGAGCCAGGGACTCATCAGCTGTGGCTGCTGCTGTCAGGAGGAGAACAGAACAAACCCATGAGTATCTCTGTGCGATGCCAGTGCCTGGTGACAGCTCCTGCAGCCGTGGCGAGCTCCTGGAATGGCTGGTCCCCATCTCCACACGTGCTCATGTCCTGCAGGATGCTGGTGCTCACACCACAGTGCTGATGGTGGACGACTCCTCCGACCGCCGCTGCTTGCTGGGCAGTGACTTGAGATACTCCAGGTGCCGCCGGGCGTCCTCCTGGTTCTGCCGCACGTAATAGACCAGGTAGGAAATCACCATGGCGAACCAGCCGAACATGGTGACCAGCATGGCGATGTCCGTGGTCTTCTTGTACACATTGCAGAAGTCCGTGTCGGCAATGAGCTGCAGGAAAGCTTTGCCCACGTGCTCCTCCTGCGTGGAGGAGTCGCACACGATGCCCCCCGAGGAGTCGGCCGCCAGCTCCACCGCGCGGATCAGCTCCTGCAGCCGACAGTCACACAGCCACGGGTTGTCGGACAGGTTCACCTTGGCTTTCAGGTTGCTAAAGGCATCTTTGCTGACCGACACTAGCCTGTTGGAAGACAAGTCCAGAGAGTGCAGGTGCTCTGCCAGGCCCTGGAAAGCCCCACTTTCGATTCTGGTGATGGCATTGTGGGACAGGTCCAGCTCCAGCAGGAGTGGCAGGTCCCGGAAGGCATCGCGAGGCAGGAAGGGGATTTGGTTGAAGTCCAGGTAGAGCTTGTTGGTGTCATTGGGGATGTCTCTGGGGACCTCGGTCAGCTGAGCGTTGCTGCAGCGAAAGGTCTTCAGCCCCTCCTCTTCTGAGGGGTAACAGCCCTTGGGGAAGGCAGCAGCTGGGTGGAGGCAGGAGCCCAGGAAGAGGAGGAGGAGGAAGAGGCTCTGCAGGAACAGTCCCATGGTGATGGGGCAGAGAAGAACCCCCCGTGCCGCAGCCATGGTGCTGCACTGCCTTCCTCACATCCACAGTGGTTTCAGCTGGAGTTGGCACATCTGAGACAGGGACAACAAGGGGACAGTGTCAGGCTAGGGGAGACAGGGGCAGAACTGTCACTGCACTGGCTATGAGCACCACATCAGACCCTAGCCATGAAGCAGGGACAAGGATGGGGACCGGGACAGCCGTCATGGCTCACACTTTCCCCCATACCCGACCATCATCTCGCTCTAGGCTCCTGCGTGGCAGGATCAGGCCCCAGGGGCTGGGCACGTCTCCTGCGCCGGCAGCTGGGCTGTAACAGGCGGAGACGCTCGGGCTGAGGCAGAGGCGGGGTGAGCTCCAGCCCTGCCAAGGTCACGGCGCCGCGATCGCAGCTCGCAGGAGGCCGATGCATCCTGCGGCGGCCGGAGGACGCAGCAGAACGAGCCCCGGCTCCGGGCGAGCGGCCGCTGCAGGCGGCCCCCGGGGAATGCCACGGAAAACATGTGCAGGCAGCGGCTCAGCAGGTTCCTGCTCCTGGCTCCACTCTCCGGGAGCGCCCGGGGCACACGCGGACACGCGGCGGGTTTTCTCCATCCAAGGGGACAGGCACAGGTGGGTGCTAGGTGCTGCTGTGCTCTGCCCACTGCCGCCCACCTTGGGGTCGGGCTGCTCACACCACCCCGTAACCATGGGCCCCATGCAGCCCTTGATTCCGGAGGGGAAAAGCGTCAGCAGGAAAGAAACAAAAACAGAAAAAGGAAATTCACTGGAGCTGAGCGTGCAACCAGTTCCCAGGGTGGTGGCAGCAGATAAGGGCCATTTCTGAGCGCTCCGAGCGCTGCCCGGCTCACCGAGCCCTGGGTCCTACCACGGCCAGGGGTCCCAGCCTGTCCCTGCGCCGGCCGTGGCAGCGGAGCTCTGGAGGCAGGATCCAGGTGTTCTTCCACCACCCCACAATCAAAGCCACTGGTGCTAAAACGCGTCTGTGTCAGCCGGTCAGGCAGAGCTCGGTGCTGCGGGAGCCCCGAGCTGTGCCACCGGCAAAGCTGGCTGCTGATCCCACTGCTCCCCGGGGCGCCCCAACACCGGCAAACCCCCTTCGGGGTGCTGACCGGGGCTCCTCGGTGTGGTGCAGAGGTGGCCACCCAAGGGTGGTCCCCACAGCCCAGGCAGGTGAG
Source organism: Tychaedon coryphoeus (assembly GCA_013398595.1). Lineage (NCBI taxonomy): Eukaryota > Metazoa > Chordata > Aves > Passeriformes > Muscicapidae > Tychaedon > Tychaedon coryphoeus. The sequence continues at coordinate 90,644 of WBND01001485.1, forward strand.
CACAGGTTGGGCACTGTCACACAGCTCTGCCACGCCGGCACACCCCAAGGTCACACCTGTGCAGAGCTGATCCCTGCACTGCCGGAGCCCCAGGATTTAGGAGGCTCCTGAGAGGGAATCAGAGCTCAGGGCACACGAAGGGCTCACGGACCCCGGAGCCCCACACTGCACCAGCCCCCCCCAACTCTTCCAGAGGTAAGCTGGGACAAACACAGCCCCTTGGTACCCTCTTCCAGCTGCCCGGGAAACCACCGGGGTGAGCCGGGATCCGGTGCCCCGGGAGGGGGCTGCTTCGTCCACGGAACCGGGACACCTCTGCAGGTGGGATGCGGACCAGGCACGGCAGGACGGCAGACAGGCAGTCCTTGCCCCACCGCGGGTTTCCCAGCCCGCAGCCGGGCGCGGGGATTCCCAGCCCGAACCCGGGGTAGCCGCCAGCGCCAGGTAATGCGGTTGAGGAGCCGGGGGCAGCGCGGACGCCAGGATTCTCCGTGAGCCCGGGGATGCCCGGGGATCCCCCCGGCCCCGCTCGGCAGCGGGGGCGTCGCAGGCGAGGGAAGCCCCGGTGCTTCCCCGGGGGAAGCTCCGCTCTGCGCGGCGCTGCCGGCCCTCCCCTCCCCGCCTCCCGGCCCGCCGGAGGTCCCGTTGCGGACTCACCTGCCTGTGCAGCCCCCGGCGGCGGAGCGGCCCCGCGCCCCGGGCCGGAGCGGCCGCGCCCCGCGCAGCGCGGCGGCCCCGGAGCCGGCGGCGGCGGCGGGGCCGGTGGGCGGGATCCTCCGCCCGGGCCTCCCCGGGGCTCCCCGCCCCCGGCCCGCCCCGCCGGGGGGGCCGTGCAGCGCCGAGCACCCTCGGCCCCGCGCCCGAAGCATTCCCAGCTCCTCGCCCCACGGGGGAAGCGCTGCCCCGGGTCCTCAGATCGGGGGGCGCGGGAAGACACCAGAGAGACTCAGTGAGGAGCTGCAGAGACCCCCGAGCCAGGGGCAGCTGGTGCCGGGGCGTCCCGGGACACTGCATTGCTTCCGCCCCGCCGCGTCCCCGCCGGGTTTCAGTGGGAGCCTGCCCAGCTCCGCCCGGCCTCTCGGGCCCCCGCCGCCCCCCGGTGATGCCCCCGCAACCCCCCAGGAGTCCACTCACCCCCTCCCCAGATCTTTGGGGGGAGCAGGACCCCCCTACTCCCACTCCGGCGGAGTCACTGTGCCCTCCCCGCCCTGCACCGGCATCGCTTACTCGGGGAAACCCGACCCGCGGCGGCGGCACCGGGCGAGGAGAGATCCAAGGGGATAGGAGTGGGTCCGCAGCCCAGCCCCCAGGTTCTCGGGCCGGGGGCCGCCGGGATGGGCCGTAGCTCGGGGTCCCGCCGCACCGGGGCACCGGCGAGGCTAGCTCAGGACCATGGAGAGCGGCCGCCGTTACCGGGCCCGGAGCCGCCGGGAGGGACGCGGTTCCCGCTGTCCCGGTCCCGATCTCCGCGGCGGGACAGCCCGGCCCCGGGCACTGACGTTCCCCCGCTGCTGCGGGAGGATAAACCGTTTAGGAGGCGCCTGGCCTGGATCTCGCCTCAATTAGGAAAAGGGAACCTGACGGCAGCCAGACACGGCAGCGGACAGATCCTCCCCAGAGACCCCCGCACTCCCCGGAGCCCCCGCGCTCTGCCAAGAGCAGGCCACTGCTGGGTCTGGCACCCTGAAAGTGTTCACAAAACGTGTGGATGTGGTAGTTGGGGGCATAGTTTAGTGGTGAAGGTGACGGTGCTTGGTTATTGGTTGGAGTCGATGATCTTAGAGTCCTTTTTGATGTTTCCATGCCCGTAGCCAAGCCCGCCGCTGGACCGGTGCCGGGCTCACCGGGCAGGGCTGTCCCGGGACACCGCCGGGAGCCCGGCAGGCCACAGCCCCAGCCACAGTCGGTGCTCTTGAGCACTTCTCTGGCATCTCCCCGTTCGGGAGCAGCCCCGTGCTGCCCATCACCATTCCCAGCGCCGCCGGGAGCTGTGCACGCAGCGGGAGCAGGGATGGGCATGTCGGGATGTGGCGGCTCCGGTGACACCGCCACTCGCCGCGGCACGGGGCCGAGGGACCAAGGTGACAGGGGGAGACTGAGCTGGGACCCGAAGGGGCGCTGGGTGATCCCGGCAGCGGGCACAGACCCGGAGCGGGAGCAGCCCCAGGGCTGCACCCCACGGGAGTCCCGCGTGAAGGACACGGCACCCACCAGCACAAACTCTGCAGTGCAGCAGGACCCACGCGGACCCTTCCCACCGCAGGATGGCTAAAAATAGCTGGCACCGGCTTCTCGCTGCCACCACGGAGCTAAATATAACCGGCATCGACCGGGCAGCGGGACCGGCCGCCGGCAGAGCGGGAGCTGAGCACGGCCCGGCACCGGCTGGGGCAGGGAGCGAACGAGGCCTAGGAATCCACAGGGGAACAGCCCTCCTGAGCACGGGGGGAGCGCGGGGGCAGCTGCTGGTGAGCGGATGGGGCCGGATCCCCCCAGGGAACTCCTCGCCCCCAGTGCAGGTGTTCCCTGGGCGGGTGAACGCGGTGTGTGGAGCCCAGGGAGCGGGTCGGGTCCCCCCCGCGCTACACCGGCAGCGGCGGCTGCTGCATCACGGAGAGCGATGAATATTTATGGGCGTTTAAAAATAGCTGCTGCATTGTGCTTCCCCCTCACGTGCGGAGCCAGCGGGGTGCGGGGAAGCTGCTAAATTAGATGTCACCGCGCAGAGAGCTGCTCAGTCAGGCAGGAGCGGGATAAAAATAGAGCCTGCTGTGCGTGCGTGGATCTCCTGCAAAGCAGGACCGGATCCCGTGGGATCCCCCGCCTCCGCACACCGGCATCCCCGCACCGCTCCCTGCCAAGAGAGCACCGCAGAGGAGCCGGGCAGGGACAACGCGGCTCTACAGGGTGGCAGTCAGCGGCCTTTCATCTGCTTTACCCCACATGTGCGTCTCTCCGTGCCCAAAGCCCTCTGGACGCAGACATTGCTGGGCTCTGGCTCCGGCAAGTGACCCCGTGCCCTGCCAGCAACACGGTGCCAGCATGTGAGACTCAGACAGCGTCGGGCCTGGCAGCCCGTGGGGTTTGCATCTTCTCGCCGTGCCCTGTAAGGATGCGCGGCTGGAGCCGAGGCCGGATGGATGCAGACAGGGTCAGGACACACAGCTCAGCGTGGAGCCACAGGGGCGCTCAGGGAACCTCGACATCTCTGTGACTGCACCTGGGCCAACACCAAAACCCACCGTGGGCTGCGCAGAGCGAAGTGTCTGTGCCAGCAGCTCGGGGGGCTGCGAGCGGCACCGGCAGAGCCACATGAGCGCCTCGGGCTCCGCACGCTGCCAGGGGCTCTGCTCGGCTCCGGGCAGGGGGTTCGCAGCCCAAAGCGGCTCCGGCGCTGCCCCTCCGCTGCTGGGAGAGCCGGCAGCAGGCACACACGGAGCCCTGCACAGATGGCTGCGGCACCCGTGGGCCGCGCCAGCCCCACGCGTCGAGCTTTGATGGTCGTACAAACAAAAGCGGAGCCAGATGGTCTCCCCCCGCGCTCCAGCACTGGAATCCTGCGCTCGCTCCCAGCCCCGACCTTGGCCGGGTGTCCTGCAGCGCTGCCGGCCTGCCCGGGCTGTCTGCACAATGCTGCTGCCGGGATTTACACGGTATCACGGAATCAGAGTGGTTTGGGTGGGAAGGGACTTTAAAAACCACCTAGTCTCACCCTCTGCCACGGGCAGGAGCACATTCCAGTATCCCAGGTAGCTCCAAGCCCTGTTCAACCTTGCCTCGAACACTTCCAGCGATGGGGCAGCCACAGCTCCTTCGGGAAGCTGCCCCAGTGCTCCCCCCAGCCTCGGATTTCCCCTGGGAAGAGCGGCGGGGGGCGCAGCCACCCTCCCCGAGCAGGTTGGACGCCCCCAGCCGGGTCTGGGTCTGCCTGTGAGCGGAGCGGGGGTCGGTGCAGCCGCCGCTCCCCTTCCCGGAGCCGCTGCCCGCGGTTCCCATGGCGGCCCCGCCTCTGCCGCCGCTGCCGGACTACAGCTCCCGGCGTGCCGCGGCGGGGCGGGCCGAGGGGCCGCCGGGAGCGCACCGGGAGAGCACCGGGAGCGCGGCGGAGCGAGCGCCGGCCCCGCCGAGCCGAGCAGAGCCGGGCCGGAGCGGACGGGAGCGGTGAGTGCGGGCCGGGGACGCGGGCCGGGACCGGGACCGGGGGGCTCAGCGCTGCCCGGGGGCGGCGGCGGCCGAGCCCCGCGGCGCGGCCGGGGGAAGGTGGCTCGCATGGGCCCGGCCCGAAAGGAAAACAGCCCAGAAAAGAGAAGCGGGTGCTGGGATGGAGCTGGGAAGCGGTGAGGTGGGAGTGGGGGGTCCCAGTTATGCAGTGCGGGTCCCCACGGTGGAATCGCGCTGTGCAGAGCCCGGCCGGGAGCGGGTCCTGCCCCGGCCTCCCGCGGCACCGTCCCGTCCCGGGGAAACGGGGAGGAAAGTGGGGTTTGGGACCGCACGTGAGCCCTGGGGAGCCCAACCTCGGCCTTGTCTTCGTGTCCAAGATCTCCCGTTAAATCCGCTAGGAAAGGCCGAGGGGGCAGGATCCCCCGGCTCACGCGTGTCCTCGTCCCTGTGTTCCCCGTGTTCCCCGTGTCCCCTCCGGGGCTCTGGCAGCCCCGGACCCCCGGGGAGGAACCGGGCAGCGCTGGGTTTAGACGTGTCCAGCACGGCCCCGGGCTGGAGGGACGCGGCGCGTTGTGTTCCCAGTCTCACCTCTCACCCAGCAGCCGCCTCCCAGCACAGCCCAGTTCACCAGCGTCCCCCATGTCCTCCATGCTCTGGTTCATCCGTTGCCAGCGGCAAAGAAGGGTTTAAAGGATTTGTTTGGGAGGTGGCAGCTGTTGCTGCTAGAGATTGGGATCTGTGATCCGTGGGATCATCATCGCCCGCAGTCTGGGAACACTCAAGACCAAGATAAGCACCTGAGCGCTCCTTCCCTCACCAGACCTGTGAAGATCCTGCAGCAGGGTGCCAGGATTGGAGCATGATCCTGAAATCCCCGGGGAACGGTGACAGCACTGCCAAATCATAGGATCATTTGTTTAGGATGGAAAAGGCCTTTAAGATCATCAAGGCCAAGCATTAAGCAAGGGAACAGGAACAGATGGTGGTCACACTCCTCTGGGGACTGAGGTGAGGAAGGAGCTGTCCCTGGGTAGGGAGCAGGGCAGGCAGGATGAGGCAGAGGGGGGGCTCAGCTCCACCGCCACATTGTGCCCTTTGCCACTGGCTACAGCTCTGACTTTTCCCCTCCTTGGATGGCCACTGTCCAATGTCAGCACAGCCCTGACCTTCACCCTCAGCCTGGTGCAACATTCAGGCTTTTCTGTCACTACAAAGAGTGGGAAAGCAGAGCCTGGCAGCAGCTGCTCTGGGAAGGGGGGGCTGGAGTCCTTCCCATGGTGGGCTGTGCCTTGTTGTCCTGCAGGTGAACAAATCCTGGTGTGGAATTTGAAAGCAAACATGGGATGTGGGATGGGGGTGGGGGGTAGGGACAGAGCTCTGGGAGCTCATGTGCCCTCACCAGGCTTGTGCAATATGAAATTTGGGAGAGCTGGGCCAAGGGCTGCAGAGCTGGTGAAATATTTAAGGTGGGGAAGGACAGAGTTGGAGCAGCATTGCAGCATTGCAGCAGTGAGTGCTTGGTGTGTCTGTATCTCCTGCAAGAATGAATTAACCTCTTGTATGTTCCAGTATCCCACCCCTCTAATCCTTAATTTTACGAGGAAGGGAAACTGAGGCACAGGAAGGAGAATTGCTTCACACACAGCTTCCAAGTTGGGCCCTTTCCCACCCAGGTGTGGGTCTGCAGCTGCTCTCGTTTGCAGAGGAGACCAAGTCCAAGCTGCTCTTTAGTTTTTGGAAGTTACACTCGTGGTTGGAAATTCCGTAGCACCAGCCATGTGCACCTCTGGCTGCAGGGAGCTTCCACAGCCCTTGGATAAGAGAATCAGGAAAGACTCAGGAAAGACTCCTGGAGAGAAGGTTTTTAACTGTTGATGAAACTAGATTTTAAGGCCTCCAGCGAGAGCATGGATCCCTTTCTGTGGGCAGCTCCTTCCCACATCCCTCCTCCTGCACCCCTGTCTCACTCCAAGACCCAGCCCTGTGGTTCCTGCTGCTGCACAGCTGGAATCCCACAGACACAGCTCTCTGTGGAGCATCCAACTGTTCCTCATGCCTGTCTCCAGCATCCTCCAGACTAAACAAACCCCTTTCCTTCCAGCTGTCCTTGCAGGTCATGTTTTTCCTACACCTCTGCTCATTTTCTCCAGCTCCTTCCAGGACTGGACAGTGTTCACCCAACATCCAGGAGAACTATTTCCCATGTCTGGCACTCAGCACTCCTGTTTACACATTCCATAAGGTGTTTTGCTTTTTGTTGTTGTAACAATCTGTCTCTTTTTGACTTACTTATGGTTCACCCCAACTCCCAGTTTTCCTTTTGAGAGCCCTTGGGAATTGCAGCAGGTTTAGGACAGAGCTGTTCACTCTGCCAGGGGTGAAGTGCTGAACTCTGCTCCCAGTCCTGTTTCCAAACCAAACTTTGGGCTTTTCTCTGGAATTTCCATATGCTGGTGAGCTGGGAGGTGGGCAACAAGGGAGTGAGCACCCCAGAGACCTGCAGCCTCTTTCCTGGAAACAAAATCCTTCTCCCTGATAGAGTGAGGTGAGGATCTGCAGCAACAGCTGCCTGTGTGCATGGAAGAGGTTTGGAGTTACTTGGAGCATTCCAAGAGCTGTGGAGTGGAGGCTGGCTGTGAGTCCCAGCCCTGGGCAGGAGCGGGGATGGTGCCAGCTCCTGAGACAAGGCAGGCCCAGCGCTGCACGGGGGAGCTGGAGCAGCTGGCAGTGAGCAGAGTGTGATGTTGGATCTGGCTCGGGCTCGCCTCCGGAGAGCTGGAGGGAACAGCAACACAGCTTCCAGCTGTGGGAAGCAGCAGCAAAGCCATGAGGCCAGACATCAGGAAACAGCTTTCACTGTGGGGTGCTGCAGCCAAGGAGGATGAACTGGATCATCTCATCAAACTCCTCTTCCCTAGGACACAAAGATGATTTTACATAAGAATTTCCCTGTGAAGACATTCAGCTTTACAGTGGGTTTAGTTTGTGCTGTAATCCCTGGGTACCAGTGAGCCAGAGCTCTCCTGCTGCCACTGGCACTGTGTCAGTCCAGAAAGCCACTTGATACCTTCACTGTCTCAAGGGCACCACTCCAAGGACTTGCTTTGAAGCAGTGACACTCTCTTGCTTCCTCTCCTTCCTGGCATTGTCCAGAAAACCATCTTTGTGCTCCTCCTACATGGCAGTTGTTCTTTCCAGGTAGGGGAAGGCTAACTCCTCCTCAGCTCTTCCTCCTGAAACATCCTCCCAAGGCACTTTGTGCTGTTATCTCTCCCTTTATACTTTTTACGTTCTGCAAGAAGAATCTCATTCCTTCCCTGGGGGCAATTTTTTTTTGTTCCTGTTTTTTTCCCCTCCGTAAGTCTTAAATCTGAAGGCAAAACACGTGAGCCAGAGTAGGAGACCAGCAAACCTCCTGAGCTGTGCAGAACCCTGTTAATTTAGTTAAATTAATTAGGAGATCTGTTGATACAGAGCCTTTCTTCTGCAAATACTCTGTTCTCTTCCCAAGTTTAAGGCATGCTGACTCCATAAACATGCAGGAAGCTTCCTGTGCTGTGTGTTTCCATGATTAACACTGTGTTGAGGATTTTAAAGTGCTTAAAAGTATTGGTTTGAGTTTTGTCAGGCAATTGTGGGACTGAACCTCGACACCTCAGCTCCAGGAAAACATCTCAAATCACAAGAAGCTTCTGTTACAGACAAGCTTCCCACACATAATTCCCAAATCTCAACCACTCCCGGCGTTAGCGACGTCAGCTCTAAGAATGGCAATAACGAGGGGCAGAGGAGGGAACTGACTCGGGATTTTTATAGCAAACAGCAGATTTTGGGTTTGCTTGACAAGCAGCCGGTGCTCAGCCCCACTGAGCAGTTTGGATTCAGGCTCTGACCTCAGTGTTTCTGTTCCAGGGGCTCCCGTCAGCCACGAGAGCCAGGATGAACGTGGGAACGGCGCACAGCGAGGTGAACCCCAACACCAGGGTCATGAACAGCCGTGGCATCTGGCTGTCCTACGTGCTGGGCATCGGGCTGCTGCACGTCGTGCTCCTGAGCATCCCCTTCTTCAGCGTCCCTGTGGTCTGGACTCTCACCAACATCATCCACAACCTGGTAAGGGAGCGCCGTGGCCCGGGGCACATACGGGAGCCTTGGCACAGCTGTTGCTCTGAGCAATCTGCTGAGATTCCTGTTGAAACAATTCCTTTGTGTTTCCAAAGATGCAGGGTGTGTTGCTTAACCTCCAGCCCTCAGCCTGTACTGGTGCCTCTGGGTCATGGATTTAAATCCAGCCCAGGTACAGGTGAGGCAGCAACACCTGGTGAAGCTGCTCAGAGGGGACATGGATTAATTTCCTGTAGGATAAATCCTTTGTTGTGTCCCCTTCCCCAGGGGGTCTGTGGCAGGCCCCAGGCACTGGCAAGATATCACCGGGGTTGGTAAAACCTGAATTGGCCTTGTGAGAGTTAAGAAAAAACAAGATTAACCCCTAGATTTTGCTCTGCTTAAAGTAAAAGATTAGTCCAGGAACTGATTCCTCCCTCTGACGATCAAGTCCCCAGATAGGTCCCCTTGGGCACAGGGGACAAAAAACTTCAGGGATGGAACAACTGATTGTGTATCTTTTATTTTAAAGAATATCTCAGCCTGGGAATATTCCAGAGACAGAAATGACAGGGATTGAGGACCCTCATGATAAGTTATTACTAGTGAGGAATAAAAACCTCCACAAACGCCCAAACTGGAGCTGCTCAGGGGATAAAAACAACCACAAACCCCCAAACTGGAGCTGCTCAGCGCTCAGCTCACAAGCTGCTGGCTTCTCATCCATCTTCTCTGGCAGCTTTAGGTTCTGGGGACAAAAAGGAATTTAAAGGCCTGGAACGGCTATGGTTTGGAGCTGTGGTGTAGTTGGAATGTTTGTGACTTGTGTTCCCCTGGTAATCAGGGGGTGACAGACCTTCTCCCAGCACGTTTTTGGGGAGCCTTCAGCAGCAGGCAGGCGCTAATCTCCCGATCGCAGAGATCCCAGGGCTGTAATCTTGTCACGGCCTCCTTGGCTCACACCCAGAGCCGAGTGAGAGACCTGAGTGGAGCAGCTGAGCTGCCCCGGCCTTTCCTAGCTCTCCTTTCCCAGCTCTCCTTTCCCAGCTCTCCTTTCCCAGCTCCTTTCCCGGCTCTCCTGTCCCAGCTCTCCTTTCCCAGCTCTCTTTTCCCAACTCTCCTTTCCCAGCTCTCCTTTCCCAGCTCTCCTTTCCCAGCTCTCCTTTCCCAGCTCTCTTTTCCCAACTCTCCCAGCTCTCCTTTCCCAATTCTCCTTTCCCAGCTCTCCCTTCCCAGCTCTCTTTTCCCAGCTCTCCCAGCTCTCCTTTCCCCGCTGCCGTGGCCGCTCCGGGTTTTCCGGCAGTGCCGCATCCCTCTAGTGGAAGGGCGCGGAGATGCAGGCTCGCAGATGCGCTGCCCTGCACCTGGGGTTTTTGGGGTGCAGTGCCTTGCACCTGGGGTTTTTGGGGTGCAGGGCCCCGTGTGCCTCACGCCGTGTGTCCTGCAGAGCATGTACATCTTCCTGCACACCGTGAAGGGAACCCCCTTCGAGACCCCGGACCAGGGCAAGGCCCGGCTGCTCACACACTGGGAGCAGATGGATTATGGAGTCCAGTTCACCGCTTCCCGCAAGTTCCTCACCATCATGCCCATTGTCCTGTGAGTATTCTGGGGTGGCTGAGCTGCCTCGTGTCCCAGTACCCACCATTGTTCAGTCCTGGGAGACAAACACACGGAATGCCAAGCTCAGTTTACCTCTCCCTCTGTTCCCACCCTCCCTTTGCAGGTATTTTCTAACCAGCTTTTACACCAAGTACGACCGGATACACTTCATCATCAACACCATCTCCCTCATGAGCGTCCTGATCCCCAAACTGCCTCAGCTCCACGGAGTCCGGATCTTTGGGATCAACAAGTACTGAGCGGCGTGGCCGGAGCGGATGGCGGAGGAGGGGGCAAGGGGGGGGGTTCCTTCTCTCCAGCCCCGTTTCCTCCCCCCACGCAGACTGGGATGTGGTTTCACAGCGGCTCTTTTAAAGCAGATCCCAACAGACACATTCCGCATGCTGGATCCTCGTGCCCAATAAATCCAAACCAGCTCCAGAGTAGAGTTTAGTGCGGAGCAGGATGCGCGACACCGGATTTCTCTTATCCCAGGGTCATCAATAGATGCAAAACCACTGAGACTTTGAGGTACAACAAGGATGATTTCTGGGAAGAGTCTCATCTATTCCAGACATGGAATGTCGAGGATAAGGATGAGGGGAAAAGCTTTTAGTGCTGGTACTATTGCTGTGGTAAATGCACTTTAAAATACATTTCCCTTCCTGAAGCTGGGTGCTTTGAGCAGAATGTGAGGGAAATCCAAAGGGATACAGCCAGACTTTCCCAGGACTGGATTGTTTTGGGGTCTGATTTCCAGTTTTAGGTGGGAAGCAGGAGAAGGAAGTGAATGACAGATTTTTATTTTGCAGTCATTGACACCACTGAGAGGGGAAATTCTTTTCCTAAAAACAGCACAGGAAGGAATGACCCGCAGTTTGACAAAGCTTTTGGTCTCCTACAGCACCATCGGTGTGGTCCAGGGAAAAGATGGATAGATCCTAAATCATGCTTGTTTTTTTCAGTTTATACCCAAATCTGCTCAGTAACTCCTCTCCCCCACCCCAAACTGCTGTTTTTAAGTGCACAGGGGCTCAGTGGGCATTTGGATCAAGGGTTGGGGGCAGGTGATTTAATGACTGACAACAAATGCCATGGAGCTCCTTGGAACATGGACATGGACAGGTGTGGGAGAGGCTGACAGTGGGCAGGTACAGGAGGAGGGCTGACTGCTCTAATCAAGTACGCAGCCATCCTTGACTTGGAATTTTTATCCTCACTTCAACTCCTTGGTTGCTTAAGTGCATGTGGCTGGGATTTGCCATTTCTCTGTGGACTCAGGGGTTGGATTTCTGGCTTACCTGGGAATCTGTCCCTCAGCTCCCTGCCCAAGGGCTGTGTGAGCAGCAGCACCAGCAGCAGATGAATTGACCAGCAGAAGGAGTCAATTGGTCACTGATAATAGATCCTTTCACAGGGGAACAAAATCAAGTCTTTTTCCTCTAAAATTACCACCTAAATAAAGCAGGCTTAGGTTTCCTGCCTGAGACAGCTTTTACTGATTTACTGAAAATCAGAATGACCTGATTTTCCTTTGGGTTGTGTCCCATATGGATTGTGTTTTCCCTCACTCTTCGCCTGTAGCCCCACAAATACCTGTATTTTTGTTGTCTTAGTGCTTATATTGTCTCACCTTTTTTGACAATGGTATAAATCTTTTAAATCTGCCTTTTTTTTTTTTTTTGTCCCTGCAGTAGCAAATCCAGCTTTAGAGGACATGGTGGAGAGTGTTGAGGTTTTGGATGGTCTGAGCATAGGACACGGAAGGGGGAATTTTGGATCTGTTACCTACTCCATGCATAATTTTAGGCAAGTTGCTTCACTTCTCTCTCAGACTTCCTATGGGACTGCTACAGGGAAGGGAAAATATGGAGTGTACCTCAGAGGGCTACTGGAATGCAGGGAGAATCATTCCTTAATGCGTTTCAAAAGTGGAAATCCAAGTGAAAAGAAAGTTTTCAAGCAGGTAGAAGGAGAAGAGTGTGTGGCTGGAGACCCCAGGGTAGTGGCAGATGTCCAATTTCCTTGATGGGCAGTTTAAACCTTCAAACCTAGGATAGAAGAGCTGCTGCTTTAGCTGAGGTACTCTCTACACTAATCAGCTCTTTAAGCTACTAGACAATGATAATTGTGATAAAAATAGAGATATTTCATCAATCAGCTGGGAAATACACAGACATGAGCAGTATTCCTGTGGAAGAGGCTGCTCCAAGGAGGGGCAGGTCCTGGCAGGGTGGGTGAGGCTGATTGTGGTGCTGAACAAACTTGAGTGTCTGCCCAGACACCACTTCCATCTCCAGGGGAAACAAAAGAAAACTAATTATTGTCATAGAAAACATGGGGAAAGCCATCTATTTGCTACAGAAACAGCCTCTAGATGCTTTCAAACATGATTCCTCACAGACAGACATATGCTGGGTACTTCTAAGCATATGAATGTCACAGATTTGTCAATTTAGAATAATTATGAATTGAAAGGATTGACTTTTTTTTTTTTTAAATGAGATACAGCAATCCCCAGAGTCTCCTTGAAGGCATTAACACAGCTGTGGGTTTGAACACTTGTGTGGTCATTGACACTATGGACATCTGACCCTGTTTCCTTAATTTAAAGATCAACTGAATGGGATTATAAATTTATCAAACAAGCAGATTCTAAAGCCTAAAGCCCCAAACTTGTAATTAAAACTCTGCCTAGCAACAAAAGTAAACTTTTTTTTGATTTCTCTCCTTCACACAAATGATCAAAACAGCCGATGCCAGAGTCACATGACACTTTGTAACACAGGTGCAGCATTTTTCCATGGAATAACTGAGATTAATTTGGACTCAGTTAATCCAATCAAGGCAAACATAAATGGAAACAAAAGAAATATGGATAGAAGGAAGTTGAAAAAAGATTTCATGTTCTGTTGTGGTGAGTTAAGTATCCATATATGATTAATAAGTATTTGAACAATTACACCTTGGGTAGCATATTCCTTAAGATCCCAATTTTAGGGTAGGTGCAAGGATCAATCAAAAATAAAAAGCAGGAAGTTAATTGCAATTAAACCACCATTCTTATGTGTACCTGAGACAGTCTGAAGTGAAAGGACAGCATGAGCAGGCTGAGGAGGGGTCAGACATGTCCTGGCAGGGGAGAGATCAGGGGTGAAGCCACATCGTGGGAGGAGAAATGAAACGTGAGCAGAAGTTCTTTGAGTGGAGTTTTCCCCAGGTGCCTGCATGGAGGAGATAATTGATTGCTACTGATTGTGAATGGGATTCTGATCACATCACACTTGACAGATTTCCTCTCACACCTGTCTTATATCATGATCAGGACAAGTTCTTACCTGGAGAGATCAACTCTCCTGTGATGGAGAAACAAATCCTGGTAAGAAGGTATTTTCTGGTTTGTTCTGCAAAGAAAAGCCTTCTCAGGAACTGCCAGCAGCCTGTCCCATCTTGTACTGGGCAGAGCCTCCTCAGCCACTGTCAGCACCACGCACGTATCCACGGCAGCCTCTGCTCCAGGACACTCAGAAAACCAGCAAGTCCTCCCAGCCTGGTGCTCCTGAATCAGGGATCCTGACCTGGGAGTCGTTTCACAGAGCTACCAGGCTGCCAAACTGTCCAAACCTTGGCAGGAAAAAGCCTCCAGAATAAACTAAATGGAGGGCTACTTATTCTCAAGTACTTTTATGTTTGAATCACTGTTCCATTTTGGGTTGTTTTTAGAAGCTCGGTACTGGCCCTCCAGGAGGGGACAGCAGTGGGTTAACACATTAATATTCCTCTTTGTAACTTATGTTGCTTTAGCATTGCCTAGAGTATCTTTTAAGCATGTGAGTGTTGGTGTGTCCATATCCTC
>WBND01001486.1:9552-26505 GCA_013398595.1 Tychaedon coryphoeus
GCGTGTGTCCAGGGCTAAAGAAAGGACTGGAACTGGGTTATTTCTTCTGTTTTTGTTGGTAATTTTAATAACTGCTGTTGTTTTCTGCTTGTGCGGCTAAATACATTAGTAAAGAGCTGTTACTTCTACCCCTTTTCTCTGCCTTGAGTCCTTGATTCCAAACAACTATAATACTTAGAGCGGGTGACATTCAATTCTCTATTTCAAAGGGGAACTTCTGCCTTTTGCAGGCAGGCACCTGTCCTAGAAACCAGGACAGGGATTTTGGTCAGTTCATCACCAAGATTTCTTCCTCTGCTCCAGGAGAGCAGTCCTTCCCCTGTGAGGCTGTGGGGCCCCTCCCACAGCAGACCGCTCGCCCTGAACTTCCACAGAGTGGGTCCACTCTCAGGAACAGCAGCCATATCACACCTGCTGCAGAGTGAACTCCCCCATGGCCACACAGCCCTCACAAAAATGCTGTGGCATGGGTCTCTCTTCCACAGGGTGCAGTCCTCCAAGGACAGGCTGCTCCAGCCTGGAAGCAGGGTCCCTCTGTTCCTCGCATCTCCTGCTGGATCACAGCCTCCTCCAGGTATCCACCAGCTCCAGCATGGGCATCTCCCCCACAGGCTAGGATAGATCTCTGCATTCCTCTGGATCCCATGGGCTGAGGGGCACAGCTGCTTCACCATGGCCATCACCACGGCCTGCAGAGGAATCTCAGCTCCAGCGCCTGGAGCACCTCCTTCCCCTCCTTCTCCACCGACCTGGTGTCACCATGTTGTTTCCCTCACATGTTCTCATCTCCTCCTCTTCTCTGACTAGAAGCCAAAACTGTATGTACTTTGTTTTGATTTTCGTCTTAAATATGTCACCACAGAGGCATTACCAGCCTCTCTCATTGATCCATTTTGGCCAGCAGCATGTCCATCCTCAGAGCCATTAGGGATTGGCTCTGTTGGACACGGTGGAAACTTCCAGCAGCTTCTCACAGGAGCCATTGTTGTGGCCTCCCTGATGCCCAAAAACAGGCCATGCCAAACCAGTACAACCTTCCACATGAATGGAAGGGAGATGCTGATCTCTTCTCTGGTGTCCAGTGAAAGAACCCATGCCAATGACTTAAAACTGCAGCAGTGGAAATTGAGATTGAGGATTAAGGAAAGGTTCTTTACTGAGGGATTGGCCGAGCAATTGAGCAAGATTCCCAGAAAACCAGTTATGGCCCCAAGTCAAATGTTCAAGATATCTTTGGACAACAATTTAAATTTTAGTTTCCCCTGTGTGAAGTCAGGAGTTCCATGCTTCTCACAAATCCCTTCTAACTCAGGTTATTCTGTTGTTTATGATTCTAAGAACTCTCCCACTCTTCAAAGAAAGATATCCATTTAAGTGCTGGTGTTCCTGCCTCTCTAAATAAACAACTTTGCTGCTTTCCTACATTTTTCCGTGTGCATAAGTAGACCTGGTCATGCCAATAAATACAATATCACAGTGAATATACAAAAACACCCTAATTCTACTATTTCCTGCAATTCCAATGATACTTGTAAAAGCTTGTTCCTGCTAAATGATTCACCTTTTTCTATACTGGATGTAGTATAGAGCTATAGCTAGTTTAACATGTCTCAGCATTTTGAATATTGAGCTGGTTTAGATACTTGTGGAGAAGAGTTAATTTTCTTCACATTGCCTACTGTAGGGCTCTGTTTTGGATTTGTGCTGAAAACAGTGTTGATAATCAAGAGATGTTTTAGTTTTTGTTGAGCAACACTCGCACAATGTGAATACCATTTCTCATCCCACCCCACCAGTGTGCAGGCTTGGGGTGCACAAGGAACTGGGATAAAACCAGCCAGGACAGCTGACAATGACCGCAAGGATATCCCAGATCTTATGGAGTCATGCCCCGTACATGAAACTGGAGGAAAAAAAAGTAAAATGGAACCATTTAGAATGATGGCATTTGTCTTCCCAAGTCACTGTTATTCATGATGGTGCCTGCCTTCTTTGGGATAACTGAACACCTGCCTGCCCCTGGGAAAGGGGAACAAATTAATTGCTTTCCTTTATTTGTTTGTGTAGATTTTGCTTTACCTCTTAATCTTTCTTTATCTCAACCCATGAGGGTTTTTTTGCTTTTTTTTTTCCTCAATCTTTCCCTAGTCCTGCTTGTGGGGGAGTGAGCAAGTGGCTGCCTGGGACTTAGTAGTCAGATGGGATTAAAAAACAATAAATATTCTTATATTTGAGTAAAAAAAAAAAATAATTAACTCCTAGAAGCAGTTTTGATTCCCTGCAAAGTTTATTCTGAACTTCAAAATGCTTTCATAGCAAAAAAACTATAAAAAACTATAAAAAACTATAGCAATTAAGATGGATGTCTCTGCATAACATAAAATAAGGTTTATGAATCAAATACCCACTCTGAAGCTGTGATATTGGCCCAGAAATATTCCTCATTTTTTATCACCTTGCCCATTTTAATCTTACTATAAAAACGGAAGGAAATAATTTGAGTGGCAGCAGTTTGCAGCTGCTCAAAGACATAGAGCAGGAGCTCAGAAAGGATTGACAAATTGCTATAAAAATTGCTATATTTATGTCTGTTTGAAAAGGAGTCCTTATAGAAGAAACTTTATGTTTCTAACTGATTGTACAGAGCAGGCGGGCATCTTCTTGCCATCTGCTGTATTTCTAAGTCAAGAGCCCTTGAGGACGTCACTAGTGCAACAGCAGGCTAGACTGCTATGAAGCAAGAACTGCATGAGAAGAAATTAATTCTTTTTGACAGTTTTTTTCTTGTGGTATCCATTCTGTGACTTCAGAGTGGAAGACCTTACCTTACAACACCTTCAGCATTTTTCCGAGAGCTTCTAGTTGAGTAACTGTTCCTCTGTTAGCATTGCAAAAGAGGAATGTGGCAGTTATGTCTCAGCAAGAGATCAACATTCAGGGGAAAAGATGAAAGAGCTCATTAGAAAATACTTCCTCTATTGCACTAAAATTGACGGAAAAAGAGAAGGAAGAATGTGTTTAAGTGATGCAATTGCCAGAAACTTTTCAACCGTTCCTTCATGAAATAACCAAACGTTCAAATATACCTATCTTGGGTAAAACAGAGGCCAAGTTGCATTGTTTCTCAAGAGTGGACCTAGTCAAAGGATGGAAAGGACATGCTAAATTTACTAGTGATTATCTCAGCAACTCCTTCGAGATCCAGTGCTCCTGGGAAGAGTTATGGCAGGTTACTGCCTCAGATAGATTTGTTCCCAGATTACTCTTGTGTCCTAATTGACTTCTGAAGTGCCTCTGATTTTCAGAGTACTCAATGAAATGCACTGAATATGCATCAGGATCATAATTCTCATACACCACATTGATGGTTTATAGGTGCCTGGAGTAGCTGGCATGGTGATTAACTCCTAAATTGCATAAATTGCTTTTAATACAAAACAGAAATTTCAGCACAGAAACTTATCAAATTTTCAAAAATGCCCAGGAGAAAAAAATACCTTTTATTCTGACCAGAACTTTGCAAGGTAGAGCATACAGGGGGTAGTATATGGCAGCCTTGAAGAGAAAGTATTAAACAACACTATTTTAATCCAACGTGTTTCATGACATTCATTTGCATTGTCTGTGAAATGGGGATAAATAATACTTATCTTCCAAATCCATTGAGATATATGAAAGTACCTCTTTGAAAATCTTTTATAAAACATAATATTTCAATAGCATTTGCTTATTAGCATGAAATTGGCTCTCAAGCACTTCTTGGCTTTTGCATGAATTTGATTTTGTGCCACATAAATATTTCTTTTCTTCTGTCTAATTTGTCTGTTTACTTTTAGGCTTGCCCTTCTGGATTAAGTTTCTGCCAGTGGCTTCAAGAAAATGCATTTGTTATTTTTTGCTGTATGTGGTACTCTTCGCTGTGCAAATGGAATGTTATGTCACTTGGCACTTTGCCACTCAGTGTGGAAGAAAGCTATGCATTTGCCTTCTCTTATTTAGTGTGGACGTGATCTCTCCTTACAACTCTATTGTGTTAAAGCATAAAAATATTGGATAGAAAAAGGTTTAAAGAAAAAGCATTTCATTTTATTCTGTGTAAAGTGGCACGTGCTTTTATATATCCTACCTTTAGTTACCTTTTTATCAAGCTTCAGATGTCTTGTGCATTAAGAAAATAAGCAACCTCTGCAGGCTGATCTGGCCCTCTTGAGCAAGGCATAGGGACAAAGGCATTTAAAATGTTGGGTTTATGCATAGGTCTGTGATATTTATTTATTCTGTCAAAAGAAAATGCTACCCAGGCCAAGACTCAGAGCAGCCAGAGCTGGATGAGCACTTACATGAACACACCCTGTTCTAGAAGCGTGGCATGCTTCTGTCATTTATTTCTGATGGAAGCTAGGAGAGTGTAGAAGAGATCATAAAGAAGAGATTATAAAGAAGAGATTTATGTATTTTGCATAATATTACACTTGGGGAATGTTTCCAATTAAGATGCTAGACTTCTGGGCCTATCAATATCACAAAAATTCATCAAATTGATGTTTGAAAATCTTGTTCAGCCCTTTTTAACATTTTTAATAGAACAAAAGCTCTAACACTAGGAGAGTTTGTATATATAGACTATCCATGCTACTATATTTCCCAAGTCAAGAGCTGTGCTGAAGAAAATGATTTTGAAATTAACACTTAAAGGCTAAAAATGTGCAAAACTTTAGAGCTATACAGTTTTAAGCCAGGGCAGAATTTTCTAAGTAATTAAACTCTTATCAGATTAGATAGCTAATGCAACATACACAGTCTAGGATGGAGATCTGCTGTGCTAAAAAAAGATAGGGATGTCAAAAATTTATGAAGTATACTATATATGCATAGCACTCAAATCCAAGTGTGTTTAGAATAATGGGATAACAAATTTAATTAAACTAATAAATTCTTAGCATTTAGCCCTGCAGAACCACTTAGGGATTGAATTTGCCTTAAAATTCCATTTTGCTGCATAAGGTTCTAAAAACAATCTGTATTGAATTATAAACATAGGAAGAATATTATTTTAATTGGTAAAACAAATCCTGAAATAATTTTTTTTTCCATTTCTGATTTAAATTTTAAGAAATGGTTATACTCTAAATGTTATCTTGTAATTTTTATTTTGTAGCGCATTAAGGGGAAAAGGCAATGAGGTTAGCTGAAGCTGATATTAAACATGATCTTTCAGTTTTCTTGCAAACATATGCCAAAGCCTCTTATGGATGATTGATGCTCATTGCTTCAATCTTGGCTTGGAAAGGATTAGCAGTTGTGCTAGCCTGCATAGTGGCTTTCATCTCCTGAAAAGTATCCATTAGGTATTACATTTAAATGCTCCCTTATTTCACTTGCTGGTCTGGGGAAGAATTCAATTGTGATTGCAGTTGCCACTTTGTCAAAGGGCAGACTTCTCAGTGCAGTACTCCTTAAAAATGTAGCCAGCTTTTTTTTTGTCAGGTGTGGGTATAATGTAATAATCTTTTTTTTTTTTCCATGGTAGAAAATGGATGCAAAGTATAGTAATTTATAATCGTGTTTTAAAGGTATCTGAGTTTCTCAAAACACAAAAGGTCTTAAAATATTTTGATAGCTTTAAAATCTGGAGCACATAGGAGTGTGTTGAAGTGTGAGTGTTTGGGGGAGGTATATATATTTCAGCTGCCATCACAAGGTTTTCCTTGAACAGCTGCCTAGTCTGTACGCTTTTACCTTGGATAACTACCATCAAAACTTGTACAATTTCTGAAAATAAATTCTAATTATAGGATGAAAATATAGTTTAAAGTTTATGGTTTATTTATAGTTTAAATTATGCCACAAACTCTTCGTTTCTAAGGTTTCATCTTCTGGTAAAAAAGCATTTCCTTCACATTGACCTACGTTGCTACTGCCTGAATATGTAACCCCTAAACAGCTAAAATACTTGCACCGGCGTCTGTGACT
The DNA here is from genome assembly GCA_013398595.1 of Tychaedon coryphoeus. NCBI lineage: Eukaryota > Metazoa > Chordata > Aves > Passeriformes > Muscicapidae > Tychaedon > Tychaedon coryphoeus. The sequence goes on from WBND01001486.1 coordinate 15,526, forward strand.
CAGAACATAAAGCACTCTCCACTAAATTTTCCTAACCTAACATTTCCTAACCTAAATTTCTTTTTCTTTTAGCAGGTAGAAAAATGAAGAAGAGACAATAGGTGAGATAAGCATCATATTTCTTCTAGGGTGGCAAAGAGAGAGCTGTCTGTTGCTAGACACACACTTCAGCTCAGGACAGGGGAAGAAAACTGCCCAGCCACAGCTTCAGGACTCCAAAGTGTTCATTGGAACTAACTGAGAAAGCTACAAACTTGTCTCTACAAATCACCATACAGATGAATACAAACCCCAAATCTCTTCCTGAAACTCAATGCTCCCCTAAGCAGAGATCTCTTACAAGGTATCTTTGTAACAACCTCTGTTGGGTGAAATTATCGGTCAAATTCCAGAGAAGCTCTACTCATTTGCACTTAGTAGTTTTCCAGCTTCATTAGCTCCTAATCCCTCCATCAGCTGAGTGGTTTTCTGTTTCAGATATTACATGCTTTTATTTGTGCTATTGAGTTTTGTAAATGCTAGGAAGAGGAAATAAGAGCACAACTCTCTTTTATTTGCAGATTTACCTCAAGAAATCCATTGTGATTTGTGCTGCAGACTGCAGTTCCACTGCCTCTGGGACTGCTGTGACTTATCCTCCTATGCAGGAAGCTTTTACAGAAGCTGTAGGTGTTACAGAATGTATTTAGAGGGAGGAGAAGAATCCTGTATCTAAGGAGAAAATTCGTATTCCTGAAGGACACAGTTGGATGCCAGTCTTCTGTTTGTCTAGTCTTCTTACATAGGTCTATTTCCTGTAACTGTTCTGTCTCGGCTTCCTTTATTTGATGTGACAGCCATGATGGGATTGGAGTAGTAAGTACATGCTATCAGAGGTTAAGGAATGTTTTATCCTGTTATCGTCATATTTATCAGTTTAAACGCAATGCTGGTTATATTCCTCTTCCTAGGCAGATAACACTAGCACAACAGCACAAATGCCACCTTCTCTGTCTCCAGGGACAGTCCTGTAGTACAGATCTGACATTTAAAAAATTTGATTCATATGGCTCAATGAGTTCAAACATGAAGCAGTAGCTTAGGTAACAGCAGCTCTTTTTCTCTGCCTCTTGATACTAAGGTGATTGTAGGAACTAAATTAGACAGGTTTGTTGAGTGCAGACAGTGGGAGAAAGCAGCTTCTCTTCTCTTAGGGAACAAGGGGAAAACAACAAAACAAAACAAAACGAAACAAAGCAAAACCAAACCAAACCAAACCAAATCAAACCAAGAAAAAACAAACCACAGGGAAAAAAAAAGGCAGATGGAAGACAAAGGAACAATTCTGTGACTTTGGAAAGAAGATATTTTCAAAATATTTCCAAAATATTTCCAACAAGAAAAATAGGGGATTTTTTTTCCTCCTTCATGCCTATTTTGTTGTATGGGGCTTTTTTTGTTTGGTTGATTTGGTTTTGGGATGTTATTTTGGGGGGTTTGGTGGGGAGGGGAGGTGTTTGTTTTCCTTCGATTTTTTTTCTTTTCTATGGGGTAGGTTTGTTTGGCTAGGCAGGAGTTTTTGGGGCTTCTCATAAAAACATGCATCAAATATTCTGAATTAATAAAAAATTGCTGACTTTTGTATTGATAGTACCATTCACAAAGCTCTGCTTCAGGCATTCCTAATTAATTATATACCTGGAAGATGCAAGACAAGACTTGCTGGAGGAGTAAAATTCTTTCTCAGTGCCACAGACATTTTTTAGTAGATCTAGAAAAGAAAAGTTAGTCAAGTGCCTTTACCACAATACATTTCCTTACTTAAACGTATTGGCTAAGTGTACCACATTGCAAATTGCTGCATTAGTCACTAGTTAAAAAAAAAAACAACTTAAGGGATTGTGGAGTTCTAGTTTCTACAGAAGTGAAAACATCATCAGATTCCCCAGACTTTCATTAACTCTGCCTTCCAGTGTGGCTCATTCTTATGGCTTCTTACTTAAAAAGATACAAATCCACTCACACCATTGTCTAAGCAAGCCTGGGCTGTTTGTTTGTTGGGACATTCTGGTGTAGGGATGTGACTCCTTATGAGCCTGGGGCTCTCCCATCTCCTAGGAGAGCTAGGCTGCTGCAGCTGGTTTGGGGACGACTGAAGGCTAGCACAGCCTTGCAGCAACATTTGTTCCAAACTCCACAAAACCAAAAACCCATGCAGTCGTTCTACAGAACCGCTTTTTCTCCCTTATCTCCCCCTCAGTGTGTAGAAATTATTTTTTAAATTCTACTTTATCTAGTTTTACTAACAGAAGTTCTGTTTTTTATTATATGAATATTGACACTCCATAATCACTTTTCCTGGGCAGAAGAAAAGCTGTGATGATAAGCCACCAGTGATGTCTTAGCTTCCATGTAATGGCTTTCATTTCAACATGGAAGCATTTGTCAGTGGAGTGTGCACTGGAAAACAAGGTTCCATGGAGGGCAGCCAGAACTCAGCATTGTCTGCGCTGACCTACCAGAGGCTGCCAGGAATAGCAAAATAACCCACTTGTTCTAAGATTAGCTGAGCTGCTGAGGGTTGTTTTTGATGATTTCTTTTAAAATATTCATTTCATTCTAATAGGAAGGTGACTATGGTGTCTGTCTGATGTAGTATTATTATTCAATTTCTCATTATTTCTTTGAAAGCACTTGGTAGAATACTTGAATATATCAGCAAGACACCAACAGCAATTTTATTTCCAAGGCTCATTGTCTTTTCCTCCTTTTTCCTCTGTCTCAACTCTTTAAATTCAATCCTCTCTTTCATCTGGTAGAGTGGTTGAATTTTCTATACTCCAGCCAGATGGTGTTTTGGGCTTTTTCCTAGAGCATAGATCTCATCAAGCCTGGAGTCAGTGGCTTAACAGGTCTTTGTCTGTGTTACCTCATGATAAAGGCAGAAAAGCCAGATCAAATAACCCAGTTACATGCTACTTTTCAAGATAGCTTTGCAATTTTGTCTCATTCCTTCAGATGATAATGTAACACATCTGATAATACATGTGCGTTCCTATCTGTCCATGTACACGTGCACACGTGTGCCTGCCCTCATGCCTTTTCCCCTATGAATGGAATTTTAGCCTTCCATTTATTCTACTGAGGCACAAGCTGCTCTAGCCAGCTGTCATACTACTTGCTCAGATGAAAAGTGCAGCTGAGGAAACTGTGCAACAGTACATCTGACTTTTTAAATTTTTCTGATTACTATATAAATTATAGATTGTAGGTATCAGCATCACATTTTCTAATTTTTTTCCAGTGTACTAGAAAATACACTTCCATGTATTTTCTGTAGTGTTTTCTAATTGTGGCATAAGAGCTAGATTTCATAATTAAAATGCATACATTGCAAAAAGGTTACCAACAGAATTTTCATTAATATCTCATTTGAAGGTGATAGTTAGTGTCCAAAGCTAAAGTGTGCTTTAACTTGAGTAGTCAGCTGTCAGCCTCCTGCTCTTACAGAAAAGGGGAAAAATAAACCTGTCTCCCATGAAGTAGCTTTCAGGTACAACAAATATGTATTTGATAAGGACTTACAAAAAATGAAGAATCAATGAAAGAGAATGCTTCCCACATTAGTAATAACATAAAATATTCAAAACAAACAGGTAGCCCCCTACCAAATAGAGAGGTTTATCCTTTATACTGGGTCACAACTTTAATAAAACATGGCTCTGAGACAGCATTTTTTGCAAGATCAGGAAATAAGATACTGGATTCAATACCAGAATATTATCCAAGTAATTTTGATATATTTAATGGACATTATCTGGTGACGGAAACTGGTTCAGCAGGAGTTAATTCTTTGCATTTGCATGACATCTGAAGAACTGCAGCTCTTCAGTTGCTGATAAAAGCTTAAAGGGCTGTGAGCACACATGCCTATTTCAATTCATCCGCCTGTATTTAGGTCTCTATGGTGAGACTGCAGAAGGAAGAGGTGGAAAGAAATGCAAGAAAAGAAAGTAAACAAAAGAAACAGGTCATAGTGGAATATATTGATAAATTACTGTACTTTCTTCTTATGAGGCTTACTCAGCATCTTGAATCATGTGTCCCAGTGGTTTCTCTAATCCTCTGATTAAGTGTTTCCAGGATAACATTTCAAAAGGTAGCCAAGGTCATGTCATTAATATACAGGTATGTGGGCTGTGCTCTCACTGTTCTCACTCCAACCCAAAGTGAAAAGCAGACAGCCCCATGAACAAGCAGGTACCTGCAAAATATTTCATTCCACAGAAGGAATTGATTCCTCTTCTCCTGCACATTGATTTTACTGCTGTACAAGTCTCAGATATCCATTTTGGAATATTCTGAGAGCATCTGAGAGTTACAATACGCAACATCCCTTTCTAAAACCTTTTGCTTACTAAAAACTATCCCTTTTTTAGTACATATGAATCAAGGAATTTTAAAAAAAATAAGTATCAGATTTAAAGTTAAAACTTAAATTGATTCAAAGTTAAAATTTAAACAAGCTATGGCAACACATTTTGAACTTTTCCTACAGAATTGTCTTATAGAAATTACAGAGGCTGCACAGCTACTCTGCCAACACATAATCAGGTATGCATACTGTACTGGAGGCAGGGCAGAAAAAAGAAAGCATTATTAGTACCTTGGGAAAATATATTCCTCCTTGCTCTTAAATTCCCTCTTGATTATAAACATGATAGGGAGAAGAGATTCAGACTGATGCCTGTGTTTTTCACAAGATTTTGTGTTACTGTTTTTGACTTGCAAAAACAGTCTTTGTTGTCCTGTAAATAAATTCACAGTAATTGTAAATAGAGCTTTGAAAGAACAAAGCAAGGATTTACCAGAACAAATAATTCCAGATAAGAATTGATGCATCTTAGGAGGTAATAAAAAAATTCAGAGTAGCTCACTTTTTAATGTTTTTGTAAACAAAATAATACTAATTTTCTCTGAGTTTAAATGCCAAAGCAAACACCAACATAAGAAAAAGTTAACATATAAATTACATGAACAGGAGAAGACATGCTGAGTAAACAAGAGGAACAAGCTGCTTTAAACACTGCATTTTCACTGATTACATGCTTGTGATAGAAGCGCATTTTCTTTACTTAATACCTTTAAAATGGAGTAAAATGAATCAATTTTTTCTCTTCTCTGTTTAGAAGTTTCTTTTGAATTAAAGTGAACATGTATTAGTTTTCAATAAAAAATATGCTGCAAAGTCTCTGAATCCCTAAGTCCTCTCTCTGAACACAGCTATGATTCAATTTCAAAAATTGTTTGTGTTTAATATTGTGTTGGTATATAGTATATTTTTGTGATTGTTCTTTAAATAATAGGTTTTCTTTTTTTCTTCATCATCCATTTTGTGCCTATTGGGACCTCAATGTCTCAGAAGTTTCTGGAAATGTCTGCCATTGAGAAGCAAATACTAGAATGTTTCTGTTACAATATTTTTTCCTAAGGCAGAATGACATTGTCAAACACGTCCTGCCAAATTTCTTGCTACTCGCCAGCTTTATATTTTGAAAGTGGCATTATGTTGAGTGGTTTTAGAAATAGATTTACTCTTCCTTTGGCAAATGACTAATTTAATGTGTAAGTTCTATATTTCTGCTGTGTTTTCTGTATTTTGATATATGATTTCTAAGATATGCCAAATTTCCTTTTCACACATTGTAAAGCTGAGTTCTGTATTTTGTTTCTGTCATACGCTTAACTTCATTACAGTGTAGTAGAGAGGACAATATTTAATACACTCTTACAGCCCCCTGTGACTTTATTGAAACAACTTTTACTAGGATCTACAATAAGATTCCTGTGATTCACAGCTTGCATCCTATTTCTGCATTGTCCTCCAGGTTCTGTGGAGGGTTATAACATACTAAAATACTCAGCTTTTAATGATTCTCATTCTCTTTCGAGTCATCTAGTCATTTTCTTTCCAAAGAAGATGTCTATCCTAGTAAAGCAGACAAAAAAAATCATGTTTAGGATTGATGATTGAATATTAAACAGTAGGAAAAGGCAAAAATTCTTTATATTCCCTGATATCCTAGGTAACACTCAGTTTGAGAGAATACTAAAACTGCATGCAGGGCCCTGGAAGTGAATTGTGAATTGTAGAATGAACTGAGCTGGGATCTGGAAATTGGCTAGTTTCCAGTTCACCAGGACATTTCTAGATGCCTGAGATCATCCAAAAATTAATAAGAAAGGCCTCAAAATGACATCAGCCAGGACTTTGGGCCAATGTTATTTCTGCCTAGTGCTATTTTGCTAGTAACGCATTTAAAAAGCGCTTTTTACTGTGCCTCACAGTCCTGGTCCACTTCAGCTCCAACAGACTTTCAGACACACAAATTTTCTGCCTATGGTGATGACCAGTATCTCTGTATGCCCCCCATGTCATGTGATCTTTCCTCCATTGGCATATGCTTTCTTATTTTCACCTCAGTTCCATAAGAGATTGCCTTCTCAGCCAAGCTAGCCTTTTGCCTCACCTACTTGACTTCTAACATTTTGGAATTACCTGTTCCTGTGCTCTTGGGAAGTGGTGCTTAAAAAGTGACCAGCACTGATGGAGCCCAGCACCTTCAGAAGTTTTTTTCTCAGGGACCTCACTTATTAGTTCCCTGAGCAGTCTGCTCTCCTCTTGTCCAGAGCTGACATTTTGCTGTCAATTTTTCTCCCGTCATCAGAGATTTTAAACAAGATTCCTTCATGTAGACTGTGGCCAAGATGGCCACCAGTCACTACTTCAGTCATCAGAACCTCTCTGTTAAAAAGCAACAAACCAAGAAGAGCACATTTCATAGTAGCCTCCTTTAGTATCTGTACCATGAATCATAGAATCATACAGTGCTTAGGATTGGAAGAGACCTTAAAGATCATGTCATTCCAATCCCCCTGCCATGGACATGGACACCTTCCCCTTTACCAGGTGGCTCAAAGGCCCATCCAGTCTGGCCTTGAACTCTTCTATGGATGATACATCCACTGCTTCTTTGGCTAACCTGTGGCAGTGCCCTACCACCCTCAAAGTAAAGACTTTGTTCCTAATGTCTAATCTAAACCAATTATCTTTCAGTTTAAAGCCATCTTAAAACTACAGGTCAATGCAAAAAGTCTCCCTACCAGCCTTCTTGTAAGCACTCATTAGGTACTAGGACTAGTGTAAAAGGACTCCCTTGACTCTTCCCCAGGCTGAACAATGCTAATTCTCTAAACATTTTCCCATAGGAAAGGTGCTTTATCACTGAAATCATCTTCATAACCCTTCTCTGGACTCATTCTAGCTGGTCTATGTTCTTCCAGTTAAGTTATAACACAAGTATTTTACGGTGTTTTGGACCTGCTTGTACCACCTGTGTGTTATTCTCAGTTAATATCTGTCCCATAAGGGCAAGAGTGGCTAAGTTAGGTGTCTCTTACTTCCTTAAAAATAATTCATCAGTGCTGTCATCCTGTCTCAGTAGTCCATAGCAGACTCCCATGAGGAAATCTGCATTTTTTGTTTGTCCCTTAATACATATCCAGAGGCTCTCATCTGGGCTATTGCCAAATTTGAGGTTCAGAGACTCCAGCCCCTCCATTACACACAATGTCACCCTACCTCCATGACCTCCACTGCCTCTTCTGCCCTGCCTGTCCCTCCTGAACAGCTCATAACCTTCTAATGACGTACTCCTGTTAGAGGACTCATTCCACCAGGGATGACTCTGATGTATCTCAGGGACTCATGCTGCACATGCTGGTGTAGAAACATTTCAAGTGGATCTCATTGCAGCCAACACCCCATGGAGAAGACTGAAGGACCTCAGTAACACATACAGTCCCTCCCCACTACTTATTAGTGGCAAGTCTGGTCTTTCTCCTTTCCTCATTTCAGTCTAGTTTAAAGTTCTGTTGATAAGCCTTTCTAACTCCTGTGCAAAAGCCCTTTTTTCCCCTCTGAGAAAGGTGCATCCCACCAGGCATTGCATAGATCATCCTATGATGAGAAAAACCCCAAATTCTGCCAGTGACACCTTAGAGTAGCATGTGAATTTATTAAGTCTGCCCTTTTCTTTCAATATTCTTTGCTGTTGTTGAAAAGCGTGAAGAAAACACTACCTGTGACCCGGATCCTTCAGCCAATCACCCCAAAGCCCTAAAATCCCTTTTCATTGCCCAAAAAGCCATGGAGACACTTGAAGTGCAGTAAGTTAAATAAATAGCAGGGGTATGATGAAGATGATAGTGGATTATCATTTCAACAAACTACAGCTCTGTCTGGAGTCGTAACACAGAGTAACAGATCAATGTAAACAAGAGTGGAGTTGTTAGAAATAATCTCATAAGACTTCAAGTCTGCGTCTGAAAACTCATTCAATACTGCCCTAATTTCCACATACAACAGTGCAATGAGCTGGATGTAGGAAATTTCTGCAAATGTAGCACTTGAAGAAAAAGCTGATCAGTTTAATTTACTGTAACTGAGTACAAACCACCTCTTTATTTCAGATGCTCCTCTCTCCTTTAACCAAGTGAGTGTCAAATCAGAGATTAATCCCAACTCCAGGTAGTCAAAGAAACGTCAAGCTTAATGGCATCTCAGCCATACAGGTGTTCAGCTCATTTTTCAGCCTTGTAATAGTCTGAGTTTTGATATAGCTAATACATGCTAGACTCTTGAGGGTTGGGGTTTGTTCTCTTAATTTTCCTCCTCTTTTTTTGCATAATTTCTCCCACTATTATGCTAAGAAAGTCTGCCAGGTTACACCCAAGCTCTTCATGACTCGAGACAAAGGGATGGGCAGGGGCTGTCTCCCTGCTTTTTTCGCTCCCCGGCTCGGTCTGAGAGGAGTCTGGGGACCGCTCATTTTTTCCAGCCCACGCTGTTCAAACGCCGGGAGCGAGGTTCTCTGCGGTCGGACACTGCCCTGCATCTGCTCCTCATCCAGCCTCCTACCTCTAAAACACAGCTTAGCACCAGGACCCAAATGGTGAGCAGGGAGCTTTCCTCCATCCTTCTCCTACCTGGAACACAGCGCTGCTGCTGCCGCCTTCCCCCTGCTCCCTTCTGCCACATCCGCAGCTGCCCAGGCCCTGCCCTGCCTTTCACCACCAGGACCAAACGCAGGCAGAGTGTGTCTGTGGCTGAAAAATGGGACTGGAACTGAGTTATTTGTTCTGTTTTGTTGTTAATTTTCATTAACAACTGCTGTTGCTTCTGTTTGTCCGGTTAGATGTATGAGTAAAGAGTTGTTATTCCTACCCCCTTATCTCTGCCTGAAAGTTCCTGATTCAAAAATTATAATAATCAGGAGGGAGAGGGTTTACATTCTCCATTTCAAAGAGAAGCTTCTGCCTTTATTGGCAGACACCTGTCCTTCAAACCAGGACAAAGACATACCTTGTATTAGAAAATGGTATTCCATTCTCACCATCATTCTCTCTTCCCCTTCTCTCCCCCCAAATTGAAGCAGTCTAGATTGGAAATAAGACCAAATAAATAACAAATGTGAAACATTAGCAGGAAATAGGGTTATATACTTCATTTATGTCCATGAGGAATTAATATACATGCTCAGAAATGATCATTTAAACATTGGCATTATTATTGCAGTGTGGAGGTTTTCTTCCACCAAGAGATGCCTCCCTCTCTGGTAAAAGAAGCAGAGCTGATTTTGGGAGGCAGTGTAATGATGTTTCCTCCCTCTCTCCAAATAGAAGCACTTTGGAACACTGGAAACAGGAATGGAAGTAATTTGAAGGAATAGTGAGTAAATATAGGCCATAGTACTTTGACAAAGTCCATAGTACCCAAACAGCTATAGCTGCACCATATCCTCCAAGTTAAAGATTTTTCTTATTTTTGGGAACTTGTTCAGAGATTACTGTACAGAAACTGAGAAAGTTCTACACTTTCACTACCAGTCTTGCCCAAAAGTGCATCTGATTCTCCTGTGGAAGTATGGTTTGCACTTTGACGGAAAATTATGAGGGTTTTTTTGCTATCTTGAGGAAAAGTTTATACTCTTCCTTTTCAGGGTCTTGTTTAAGCTCTTACAGAGTTTTTATAGAGGAAGTAAATGCACATGCACAAAGACCGTTGCAAAGCTGTGCGTCCTGCAGAGACACTTACTGCCTCTCCTGGAAAAAACGCAACAAAAATTATTAGTTACATGTGTTGATAAGAACCATTTAAAGCCAAAAGCCAACACATTACCATGAGTGAGGATGCAATTGCAATCAAATGAGACAGTTTTATCATTTCCTAACAGAGGATGACTATTCCACATACACTGCACAGCAACTGAATATAGCTACTGATGTTCCAGAAGATGCTGCAGATACACATAAGGTTCTTGGCACTAATTGGTGAGCATTATACAATGCAAATCAGAAACAAGAGGCTACATTGTAAAAAAAATCCAGTGAATATTAATTAACATGCACATCCTTCTTTTTAGCTACCATTAGCACTGTAGCAGTAAATAAGGTGCTAAAAATAATTGCCTAGCACAAAAATCTATGTGACATTAATTTACTATAATATAATTTTGACCTTAACAAATGGATGCACCATGCTGTGTTTTTTAAAGTAAGTGAATCCTATGAATCAAAATAGGAGAAAATATATCCAGTCAGAAAATCCTAGTTTATAATTAACCCCAATGCTACTCTTTCCAGCTAGTGCTCAAAAATTAGGAAACTACTGAGCTTCTATCTGGAACCCAGAAAAACCCTGTGAATTTCTTTATAAAATAGAACTACAGGAGAGGGTGTGCATCAGAAAGTGCCTTAAATGTCATTTTCAAGACAGACATGGGGAATTAAGTAGTGACGAGATCCCCCCACTCTTTGACCGTCCTTCTGGCTAGCTCTAGGTCAGAGACAGAGGGCATGGACAAAGCAAAAGACCAAAGGAGGCTCCTTTTCCTGGGTAATCTAAGGTTTATTCCTGAACGGGGTCCAGGGAAAAAAGAG